>SJYC01112600.1:0-81514 GCA_006408675.1 Madoqua kirkii | reverse complement strand
GGGTGGGGGTGGGGTGGGGTGGGAGGATGGGCATCACCTCTTCAGCATCCACCTAAGCATTCCCCTCCTACAGGAAGCTGAGTTGGAGCGCCTGGAGCGGGAGTTTGCCATTCAGTCCCAGATTACAGAGGCCGCCCGCCGCCTGGCCAGTGACCCCAATGTCAGCAAAAAACTGAAGAAGCAGAGAAAAACCTCTTATCTGAATGCACTGAAGAAGCTGCAGGAGATTGAAAGCGCCATCAACGAGAACCGCGTCAAATCTGGGAAGAAACCCACCCAGAGGGCCTCGCTGATCATCGACGGTCAGTGCTAAGACCACTCCCCACAGGGGATGGGTGTCCCTGTCCAGAGTGTGGACCTAAAACCCAACCCCCTGAGTAACCTAGCAAGCTGCTGAGCTACCCCTGTGCGTTAATGTTTCCATCCATAAAGTGAAGCTAGAAAGACCTGGTATCAGTGAGAGCAATAAGATGTACTCAGAACCTGAGATAAAAGGGATTAGACAAATCAAAGGAGTATTATTACTCATTATGGCCTCTTGGAAGTACACTCCTCTCAGTCTCCTGAAAACTAAGGCTCCACATCCTCAGGGACCTGGTCACCTTACCCAGGTCTGGAAGGAAAGGCGGGAGGCTGGGCTACCCCGAGGCCGGCAGCCCTCTCTTGCCTCCATAGGCTTTGTCCCACTGCTGAAGCTGGAGAGGTCTGAGTCTCCCCACTCTGATGGTCTAGAGCCCAAAACCCTGGTCCAGGAGGGGTTAGGAGCTGGGGAGACTATATTTGGTGAACACTAGGAGGGAAGAACCCAGAATTCTTCACCAGCTCTCAAGTCTCTTCCAACTATTATGTTCTTTTTTTTTTTTTTTTTAATCAGGAAACTCTTTCTTTTAATGGGAGTATAGTTGTGTTGTATAACACTGCATTCCTTTCAGGTGTACAGCAAAGTGATTCACAAAAGACTAGATATATACATCTATTCTTTTTCAGATTCTTATCCATTACAGGTTATTACAGGATAATTTAATATAGTTCCCTGAATATCGTAGGTCCTTCCTTATCAATTTCTTTAAGATATATTATCAAGTATCCTTTCATGGTTTATACACATTTATCAGACTTTTGCTCCAGGAAGACAGAAAGTAGAAGAAAGGTTACAAGGGGCTGGAGGAGGTGGACAGGGGAGTTACTGCTGTATGGGGACAGAGCTGTAGTTTGGGGAAGATGACAGAAGTTCTGGGGCTGGATGGTGGTGCTGGCTGCACCACAGTGTGGACGTTCTTAAACTCACTGAACCGTACAGCTAAAATCGTAAACTTTCCAAAACTGGGCATCCTGGGGAGGGGCCAATAGACTGGCGACTCCAAGATGCTAAGTCAGGGCTGTGTCTCCTAGCAGTTCATAGTTCATCCAGCAATACAAATAAAGAGAATTCTTAGTTCAAAGAGAGAAAGATCATAAAATGATTTTTTTGCTCTAGGAAATTTGAAATAACTGTCCTTCTGCCTCTTGCCCTATTGGCCTTGGTGAAGATGTTGTCATTTTCCCTAAAAGAGCTGTAGTCAGCCTGCCTTCCTCTATCGTCTCTGCCTTTTGGGACTTCCTTCGCACCCTTGAAGGGACCTGAGGGGAGGGTTCCCCAACTCTGCAGAAACATCAGCAAGGCTGACGGAGTGTGGGAGGGACAGCTGAGGGACAGACGTCTTGCTGGTCGACCACAGAAGAGCATGGTTCCCCCACCTGTTCAGTAAGGGCCATTCTGTGAGGACAGCCGGCAGAGTCCGTCTGTAACTCACTCTCTGACCAGGTGGCGAATGGTCCCATCCAAGCTGTTAGCCATGTGTTTTACCTGCTTAAGAATATACCTTCTCCATTTTGCTGCCTCCTTGAAATAACGTTTTATCATAAGAACCCACTTGAAATAGAGTAATTCTGGTTTCTTCCGTGCCTCAGCCTGGTTTATTATTTAAGAGATAAAAGGCTAAGCTTGGGATCTAAAGACCTGGGATCTTTTGCTGACTTAGCCAGGAGAGCAACACTGCTCTGGACAAGCCATCCCTCCCTAGATATCCCTCAGTTTCCCTAGCTGCTAAAGGAAGGGGATTATCTTTCTGTCTCCCTCTGGGTGTGTTCTCATGGCTAATTGAATGGTGTCTGTGAAGATAAGCTTCGGAGAGAGAAGCTGTACTTAGAAGCTTGTTTTGTCTGCTAATGGCTTAAGAAGTTTATTGAGAAGTCATTTACTGTCATATGAGCCAAACCAAGCTCCTCACCCTATTTTCGCGTGTGTAGAATAAATAGCAGGTCACTTCCTTGGGTTGAGTCGGAACACGCCCTGAGATGGGCCAGGGTGATGATGTGGCCAGGCAGCCTTTATGCTGGATATTAAGCTGCTCAGTATTGCTGTCGCCAGTGAAACAAAGAACGGGCGCATTGCAGTGTCAGGGATGGGGGGTGAGTCATGACCTACCACAGAGACGGTCAAAAGAAATGCCTAACAGCATTTTGATTGTGTTTCATGGGTTCTTTCTGATTAGAAAGAAATGGGATGGTGGGAAACTCAGCGATGTTCACAGATAGAGCTTTGTCTAAGGGATGTGTTTAACTCATACGTTTATGCTTTTCGTCTCCCAGATGGAAATATTGCCAGTGAAGACAGTTCCCTGTCAGATGCCCTTGTTCTTGAAGATGGTATGTTGTCTGTTTCCTGCTTGAGAACTCAGAGCATAGATTAAACTGGGATTAAGCTGGGTATAGTCTGGGATAGCCTGGGATTAAGCTATATGTAGTCTGAAACAGCTCAATGGAAAGCCAGGAGCTGGATCAAGATGGCGCTGGGTTCCCTGTGATTCTTGCACTACTCAGTGGTCACCTATTTGGCTGAGAGTGGGTGGGCACTACAGAAACACATGCCTATTGGAATTTCATTATGTCTTGGGGCCTGGAGGTAAGATTTAAGGTGATGGTGAGTGGTTTGAATTGTTTGGTCGTGTCCAGCTCTTTGTGACTCCATGCACTGCAGCACACCAGGCTTCCCTGTCTCCTGGAGTTTGCTCAAACCCGTGTCCATTGAGTTGGTGATGCTCTCCAAGTGAGTGGATGGTGTTCGACTTTTTTAGTTGCCAAAACCACATTTTTACCTGAACAGATGATTTAAACACCATGTATAGTTTCCTTTTGAGTATAATTTCTGGAGGAAAGAAGTGGACATTGGTTTGGGTCATAAAGATTGAAACCTGCTAGGAGAGCCTATGGGCAGCCAGAAGAAAGCAAGTCTCTATACCTTCTAGAAAGCTGTCTTCTTATTTCTCATTGACCTCCAAAAATGTGGTGATTCTCACGATATTTTCTTGGGAAATTCTTACAAAACTAGAAGCAATCACACACCTACCCACCCCCCAACCCCAGCCCACCATCACCACCACCACCACCACCAATCAGGGAAGAAGGAATTCCAAACACAGAACCATGTTAGAGAATGTTCCCATGAATTTAAGCCCAACCTGGGGAGGTCAGGGCATTAATGACATGGAAATATGGGATTGGCAAAACAGGTCATCCAGGTTTTTCTGTAAGATCTTTTTGACAAAAAAAAAATCTTTTTTGGCCAATCCATTGTATTAAGTAGTATTTTTTTTTTTTTTTTTTTTTTGCCCTTTAGGAAAACTTAAGGTGGTAAGGGGTGATTCAGACAGAAAACGTGGAAGATCTTGCTCCTAGTCATAATGATAACTATAAGGACGATATTTGTTGTCATTGATGTGGGATGAGGCTGGCAGGGTATTTACCCAGTTGTCTTTGTCCTGTATTTGCAATCAGATCATCATGTTTTTATTCATTACATGGGTGGGAGGAAATGCCAGAATTGCAGGGGAGTGGGGGCCATGTTTTGAATATCAGAGATCCAGCCTAGTTTTGACCTCTGTGGACTCTAGTCTCTTCCGAGGAGGAAAGCGGAACACTTGAGGAAGATTCCTCTGTAAAGAGAACTTGGAGTAGGAATAGATTGGCCTTAGCATTGCGTGTGATCAGTTTCTTCCCCATCTGTGAGACCCTGGACCTACCAAGGGGCATGACTTCATCACTTGGGCCCCCACTCCCATCGCAGATAGCTCCTTCCAGGGCCACTTTCCTTACTGATTTGAGGGGTAAAACAGTGAAACCGTGGCGCCTGTCCACTGACCTCCGATGGCGGGGGTGGAGTTAGGGTGGGCGGAGCCTGCAGCGGTAGTGGGGAAGGCTAACCCTTGCTCACTTCCACTCTTTTTTCCATCTTGGTGCAGAAGACTCTCAGGTCACCAGCACACTGTCCCCCTTACAGTCCCCTCACAAGGGGCTCCCTCCTCGGCCACCATCGCACAACCGGCCACCTCCTCCCCAGTCCCTGGAGGGACTCAGGCAGATGCACTATCACCGCAATGACTATGACAAGTCGCCCATAAAGCCCAAAATGTGGAGCGAGTCCTCGCTAGATGAGCCTTACGAGAAGGTCAAGAAACGTTCCTCGCACAGTCACTCCGGGTGAGCAGGGCTGGGAAGGCCACACGAGGTCACTGTCCACACCTAGACAGAATCCAAGGGCTAAGTAGCATCTGGGAGTCTCGGGTCCCCCGCACCCTGCATGCGCCTCCCCTGGACTGCCTTCTAGCAGGGCTGTGCCACAGCGCCCTCTGCTGCCGACCTGCTGGAGGTGCATATTTGTCATTCGCAGGGAAATTTGGGATTTTTTTGGCTCACGATCCATGTTGGCAGCAGCTTGCCTGAATGTCCTTACATTCCATGGGAATTAATTAGGAAATCATAGGCAGAAGTATTCTGAAATGGCAAATGAGAGTCCACTCATACGAATCCCAATGAGAACCCTAAACCATCATCCAACAGAATTCTAAAGCCAAACAGCTGTAATCTTAGCTGTGTGTTACCAGTTCATTATTCAGCTGATATGGGAGAGGGGGGTTTTTGTCTGCCTCTCTGTTTTTCTCATTTCCCTTCATTATGCCCCGTAAAACTCCCAGTGGGTGCCCAGACAGGTAAATATTTGTCTTATGGAAAACAGAAACTGTGGTTGAGGTTAGGGGCTTCACAGAACAGCAGCTTCATCGCACATTGCCCTAAGGCATGAAGGATAGGGGATAAGGACGCCCACCCACTTCTGGGGGAGTCCTGAGCAAACTTCCCTGACCCCGAGAGGGATGTCCTGAGGCCACAGTGAGCAACCTTGGAGAAGGGGCAGCCCTGGCAGGCAGTGACCAGTGTGGCCTCCTCTGGTTTGCAGCAGCCACAAGCGCTTCCCCAGCACGGGGAGCTGTGCGGAAGCGGGAGGCGGGAGCAACTCCCTGCAGACCAGCCCCATCCGCAGCCTCCCACATTGGAACTCGCAGTGCAGCATGCCATCCACACCCGACCTCCGTGTCCGGAGTCCCCACTACGTGCATTCCACGAGGTGAGTCTCCCCATCTCCCTCCATGGGCCAGACCCCCACCTTTGTAAAAATTTGGTCCCACACTGGCCCAGGTAACTGGTGAACTAGAATCAGGACTTAACCGATGAGGTAGGCTCTTCTGTAAATGAAGCAGAATTAAAAAGTGAGCTGGCAGCAGAAGGACCCCAGGAGCCAAGAGACACATTATATCCCACTGTCTGCATCAGTGGGGCACCAGGAGCTGGTCGGAGAATCCCCCAGACACTGTGGGTATGGAAGGAGCTTTCCCAATAAGAGTGGAGGCTGGAACTTGAGCTGGATTAGCAGGGACCAGAACAGCCTTGCCCAGAGGAGGTCCCCTTGTACCTAAGTTTAAGCCTAAATTTATCCTGAACTTCCTTGAATGCCCAGGGGGTAAATTAAACAGCAAAAGGAAAAGTGAGTTTTCAGTAAATCCCACCTTCGTTTCCTAAAAAGAGGCAAAATCAAAGCCATCACTCAATTTTCTCTAATACTTAAGTTCATAGGGACTATAGTTCAAAGGACAGATAGTGTGATCTGCTGTAAGTGGTGAACTATTTATACAGGATAAAACTGAGCTCTCCAGGCAAGAGTCTCTCATCCATCCACCCATTCATTCATTCATTCATTCACTCACTCATACAACCAACACTTATCAAGTGCATCTGTGTACCAAGTACCATTCTTGGGCACAGTGCAGGGGACAAAAAAAGACTACACCATGCTCCCATCAGACTGATATTTTAGTAGGAAGAGAGTTCACAGTAAAGAAATGTCAGCGGTGATAAGTATTGAGAAGAATAATGAGCAGGCAAGAAGCTAGAGAGTTAAGGGGAAGACTATCATTTAAATGAAACCAACAGAGAAGGCTTCTCTAATAAGGTAACATTTGAGCCGAGACCTGGATGGGATGGGTAGTGAGCTCTAAGGATATTCAGGGAACAGGAAGATCAAAGAGCCAGATTCAGGCTTGCACTTGGCATGTTCCCATGAGCTTGAGTGGAAGTAGGGGGTGGAACCAGAGAGGAAACTGAGGCCTGAGTCAAAGAGGGCCACATGATTGGGATTTCGCAGTCTACCCCGAGTGACAGTCACCCCTGGGACTCACCTCTTCATGTACTTGGTTAACCCAGCCATGGTGAATTTCTGTGGAGTCCTTACACTCTGCCCCCATGACCATATTGATGGATATTTATTGTGTGGCTCCAATAAGTGGAATGGATTATAAACAAAGTAGTGGAGTAGTAAGTTTATTTGCCTCTTTCATTTTTAAGTGTTCCACATGCCACCAGTCTTCCTTTTTATGCAGGTGTTCACGGGGAAATAGAAATCCATTGACATGGGTTTCATGATAGTACTGGGTGGAACCCTATGACTGCTTCTGCAAGGCTTTTTTTTTTTTTTTTTTACCTACTAAAATGGCATTTCAGCAGCTTAACAAATTGCTAAAATGGGGATAATCTTGATTCGCTGTGTCTATAGCTTCTCTTTTCATCTTTTAAAAAAAAGGAGGGGAGGGCGCTGGCTATTGGCGTGCTTTTTACAGAAGCCACACCTGGGCGCTGTCTCTGACCCCACCGTCCATTCACCGTGCCCTTCTCGCCCTGCCTTCACCTGGGAGGGTTGGGAAGCACCAGCTCTTGGACTCAGTTTCCGAAGTCTGATGCCCGTTTCCGAAGGCCCCGAACCGCGATCCCAGAGCCGCCAGCCCCTTCCCCCGGGGAACCCCAAGACCCACCTCGCAGGTGCTCTCCCCGCAGGTCTGTGGACCTCAGCCCCACGCGGCTGCACAGCCTGGCCCTGCACTTTCGGCACCGGAGCTCCAGCTTGGAGTCGCAGGGCAAGCTCCTGGGCTCGGAGAACGACACCGGGAGCCCCGACTTCTACACCCCACGGACTCGTAGCAGCAACGGCTCGGACCCCATGGACGACTGCTCGTCGTGCACCAGCCACTCGAGCTCGGAGCACTACTACCCGGCGCAGATGAACGCCAACTACTCCACGCTGGCCGAGGACTCGCCGTCCAAGGCGCGCGCGCGGCAGCGCCAGCGCCAGCGGGCGGCGGGCGCGCTGGGCGCGGCGAACTCGGGGAGCATGCCCAACCTAGCGGCGCGCGGCGGCGGCCACGGCGTCTACCTGCACAGCCAGAGCCAGCCGAGCTCGCAGTACCGCATCAAGGAGTACCCGCTGTACGTGGAGGGCGGCGCCACGCCGGTGGTGGTGCGCAGCCTGGAGAGCGACCAGGAAGGCCACTACAGCGTCAAGGCGCAGTTCAAGACCTCCAACTCCACACGGCCGGCGGCCTCTTCCGGGAGAGCTGGCGCGGCGGCGACGAGGGCGATGCGGGCCGCCTGACGCCCTCGCGCTCGCAGATCCTGCGGACTCCATCCCTGGGCCGCGAGGGCGCCCCCGACAAGGGCGCCGGCCGCGCCGCCGTCTCAGACGAGCTGCGCCAGTGGTACCAGCGCTCCAGCGCCTCGCACAAGGAGCACAGCCGCCTGTCGCACACCAGCTCCACCTCCTCGGACAGCGGCTCCCAGTACAGCACCTCCTCCCAGAGCACCTTCGTGGCGCACAGCAGGGTCACCCGGATGCCCCAGATGTGCAAGGCCACGTCAGGTGAGGAGGGACCGGGGACTGGGAGGGCGCGGAGGCCGGGCGCGCGCATGCGTGATCATCGGTCAGGTTGTGAACCGGTGGAGAGTGCAGCTTTTAGAGCTGGCAGTAAGGAGAGATGGTTAATTCTAGAAACCTAGCTGTGCGATGTGCTAAGACCTTCGTTCCTCTCCTTTCCCATCCCTTCCATTCTGCCCTTGGTTTTGCCGAAGGAGGAAGACCCAGGAGGGATTAGGGCGGTGCATCTGACACCCTAGACCACTCCCAGCGGGCTGCACATTTTCCCATTTCAGCTTCCTAAATTCTGGTGCCATCCACCCGCCCAGCCACTTCCCCTTGTAAGGACAGAGATGCAGGAAGTGGTGAAGTCCTTGTCTCCAGGTTTATCCAGTCAAAGGCGCGCCTTTGCCCTGGTGAAGGGGTTTGGTGGTAGAGTTGAGCGGCACCCTTGCAGAGAACTCCCTCTAGGCGTTGCTTGGTCCTGAGGCCCTGAGATTCGGCCAGCGTTCCCCGCCCCCCGCCCCCCAGGTGGGGCACACTGGCTGCAGAAAGAAGTGCAGTTCTGCCTGAGTTCCCCAGTGACTTCATGGAACTCCTGACGGCACCTCAGTCCCTTTCCAGTGATGTTATGATCTAACCAAAGTAATTTTTGTCAAGTGCTTCTCATGCTCTGAGGTTACACCTTCACATTTTCACATCAGATGAAAGGTTACCTTATATTCTTGTACTTGGGCATTAAGCAGTACCAAATCCAGTGAAAAAAAATGGAAGAAACCATCCTCTGCCTTGAGTTACATTCCTTTCCCCTCTCCATCTCCAAGAAAGGATAATGGTAACAACAGCCAGGATGTGTCCTGCCTCCTCCACATCCCTGAGGGGTTCTCAGCACCTGCACACATGAGTTTGTAAAGGTTATCTCAGTTTCCACAAAGAGGGGGGAGATTGTAGCGATAAGGTGACCTTTCTAGTTGGTGGACGGGTGCTGTCCATTCATGAATCGCCTGATAATTCCAATTTGAAAAAGAGAGCAACTGCATTCCCCTGGCTGTAGGAAAGAAAACAGGGGAGGACTTTGAGACGAAATAAAAAATGATTCTCAGAGTATGACATGAGCAACAAAGGGAAGGAGGTCCAAGTAAGGATATAACTTGGGACTGGAAAGAACGATAAGTAAGGGCAAAAACCCAGGGAAAGGGGAGTGATCTTAAGGAAGGAAAATGAGGGGTCCCTCTTTGGGGTACTGAAGGAGATGCTTGGGGCCTAGGAAGGGCAGGGAAAAGAGGAAGGCCCTGCCGGCTTCTGGGTACACCAGGCCACAGGGCTCCTACATCCTCTCCCCATCGCCCCACTGACTCATGTATTAAGGTTCATCGGCCAAATGACAAATTGCAGAGACAAGAATAAATATGGTTCAAGCCATTGTGAGAGAACCATGGACTTCAGTGTCCTAAAGCTTCTTCAGATGCCTCTGTCATCTGTCAAATCAGCCCAGTAACATTTGCCATCAACTTCCTAGGAGGATTTTGAGAATAACTGTACCTCATGTGAAGCATTGACTCATTAGAAAAGATTCTGATGCTGGGAGGGGTTGGGGGCAGGAAGAGAGGGGGACGACAGAGGATGAGATGGCTGGATGGCATCACCGACTCGAAGCACATGAGTTTGAGTGAACTCCGGGAGTTGGTGATGGACAGAGAGGCCTGGAGTGCTGCAGTTCATGGAATCGCAAAGAGTCAGACACAATTAAGTGACTAAACTGAGCATTTAAAGAGTGTGTTTCCCTGTGACCCTATTAGGAGAAGCCTTGGTTGGACAGGTCAGTTCAGTTCAGTCACTCAGTTGTGTCCAACTCTTTGCGACCCCATGAATCGCAGCACGCCAGGCCTCCCTGTCCATCACCAACTCCCGGAGTTCACTCAGACTCATATGTATCGAGTCAGTGATGCCATCCAGCCATCTCATCCTCTGTCTTAAAGCAGAAATAGATGTTTTTCTGGAACTCTCTTGCTTTTTCCATGATCCAGCGGATGTTGGCAATTTGATCTCTGGTTCCTCTGCCTTTTCTAAATCCAGCTTGAACATCAGGAAGTTCATGGTTCACATATTGCTGAGGCCTGGCTTGGAGAATTTTGAGCATTACTTTACTAGCATGTGAGATGAGTGCAATTGTGCGGTAGTTTGAGCATTCTTTGGCATTGCCTTTCTTTGGGATTGGACTGAAAAACTGACCTTTTCCAATCCTGTGACCACTGCTGAGTTTTCCAAATTTGCTGGTATATTGAGTGCAGTACTTTCACAGCATCATCTTTCAGGATTTGAAATAGCTCTACTGGAATTCCATCACCTTCACTAGCTTTGTTCGTAGTGATGCTTTCTAAGGCCCACTTGAATTCAGATTCCAAGATGTCTGGCTCTAGATGAGTGATCACACCATCGTGATTATCTGAGTCGTGAAGATCCTTTTTGTACAGTTCTTCTGTGTATTCTTGCCATCTCTTCTTAATATCTTCTGCTTCTGTTAGGTCCATACCATTTCTGTCCTTTATCGAGCCCATGTTTGCATGAAATGTTCCCTTGGTATCTCTAATTTTCTTGAAGAGATCTCTAGTCTTTCCCATTCTGTTCTTTTCCTCTATTTCTTTGCATTGATTGATGAGGAAGGCTTTCTTATCTCTTCTTGCTATTCTTTGGAACTCTGCATTCAAATGCTTATTTCTTTCCTTTTCTCCTTGGCTTTTTGCTTCTCTTCTTTTCATAGCTATTTGTAAGTCTTCCCCAGACAGCCATTTTGCTTTTTACATTTTTTTTCCATGGGGATGGTCTTGATCCCTGTCTCCTGTACAATGTCACGAACTTCATTCCATAGTTCATCAGGCACTCTATCTCAGATCTAGGCCCTTAAATCTATTTCTCACTTCCACTGTATAATCATAAGGGATTTGATTTAGGTCATACCTGAATGGCCTAGCAGTTTTCCCTGCTTTCTTCAATTTTAGTCTGAATTTGGTAATAAGGAGTTCATGATCTGAGCCACAGTCATCTCCTGGTCTTGTTTTTGTTGACTTTATAGAGCTTCTCCATCTTTGGCTGCAAAGAATATAATCAATCTGATTTCAGTGTTGACCATCTGGTGATGTCCATGTGTAGTCTTCTCTTATGTTGTTGGAAGAGGGTGTTTGCTATGACCAGTGCATTTTCTTGGCAAAACTCTATTAGGCTTTGTCTTGCTTCATTCCGTATTCCAAGGCCAAATTTGCCTGTTTCTCCAGGTGTTTCTTGACTTTCTACGTTTGCATTCCAGTCTCCCATAATGAAAAGGACATCTTTTTGGAGTGTTAGTTTTGAAAAGTCTTGTAGGTCTTCATAGAACCATTCAACTTCAGCTTCTTCAGCGTTACTGGTTGGGGCATAGACTTGGATTACTGAGTGTTTATATTGTCAGAATTGTAGTGCTTTTCTAGTAGATTTGCTTTATCTGAATAGATAGGGTAAATCTTTTGAAACATATTTTAAGCTAAAAATTCTAGGAAGCTGTATCTGACCTTTCCTGATAAAAACGATTGCATTCCCAAGGAGGCAAAGAGATGCATTTAAGTAGGATTTGCTTCCTAGTGAGTTTTCCCAACTAAAAAAATCCTGTCCCCATCAATAAGCTCCTAGTAGTCAGACTTGGATGAGCTCTGAAAAGCCCTGCCCCACTTAGTGTCCTAAATATGGTAAATGACAAGCCTGAAACAGCAGAAACGGCAAGCTCTGAAACCTTTCTGGAGGTTCTCTATTCTATGTAATGAAGAGTTTTAACCTTGGGGCCACATGTGGAAACTCCCTGGGGCGTATCTCGCTGGTGTCCAGAGAAATCAGTCATGCCCGCAACTAGGTCAGCTCAGGTCCCCCTCTGAGGACTGCGGGGACTGTCACCATCCTTGCGGCCACTTCCCAGTGGCAACGCAGGCAACCTGGAAGCCCAGGCGAGCTCGACCCACATGGGGCTAAATGGCTCAGGAGAGAAAATGTATTGGCCAAATACGGGGAGAGGGGCCGATGTTTTCCCATCAGGACCCTGCAGCAGGTCCTGGGAGCATCTCTCGAAGGAAGCTCCTCCACTCCCCTGGGTCTGACCCCTGTCTTTTCTGCACCACCCACACGCAGCTGCCTTACCTCAAAGCCAGAGAAGCTCAACACCGTCGAGTGAAATCGGAGCGACGCCCCCCAGCAGCCCCCACCACATCCTAACCTGGCAGACCGGGTGAGTTCCCTTGGCAGACCTCTGATTCTCCCTCCCAGGTTCTGGAACCCTCCTCAGCCTTCTCTGTGGGTTAGAGGATAGCAGGTATAAGATCCTAGTAACAGAGAGTGTGTCAGCAGAACGATGTCCTGGGAATGACTGATGCACTGGGAAGCTCCCTCCTCTCCAGGGAGGCCCCAGGCCCTGCTAGTACCTCGTCACCCCCACCCCTTCTGGCATGGTCCCTTTATTCAGCTGATTCTCTCTACTCTTTCAAAGTTGGTGATAATCCCAAAAATGTGGAGGAGGTGAGTGCACTTCTTTGACCCGATGTCTGTGTTTGGCAGACATTTTTCAGTTTCTGCACATTTATCTCTAGTGATTTTAAGCCAGGCTTTGTCTTAGTGTTTGACAGGAGAGCTAAGATTGAGTGCTTGCTGTGTACTCAAAGACCAGGAGCTTCTTCTAACCTATATCAGCTTATGTAATCCTTAATGCAACTTTGTAAGGGAAGTATCCAGACTTTTCTGTTCTGTAGATGAGGCTCAGAGAAAGTAAATGCCTTTTCATCTTACACAGTTGGATGACCCTGGCATTTCAGCCCTGCACTCTGTTACCCCAAACTAAAGCCTTGTCTTTTTCCACTAAGCCAGTGGTTCTTAAAATGCAGTACCCAGACCAGCAGCATAAGCATCACCTGGGGTATTGTTAGAAATGCACAAACATCTCAGGTCCATCAGTCGAGGGTGGAGGGCGCTGGCAGTCAGTGTGGTGATAAGCCCTCCAGGGGATTCTGATGATGTTACTGAACCACCCCACGCTGCCTCTTACTCCTCTTGAATTAAAAGAGCCTGCAGTCTCAGCTGCCAGTGTTCTCTGTCCACTCTCACTGTTTGGTCTGTCTGTTGGGCAGCAGCTACCCACTGTCCTTACTACACGCCTTATAACACTTCCTTACGTACCATCTGCACCCCGGCTCTAGCTCCCGTGGTCAGGCAGCTACTGCAAGGCTTCGGGCCCAAAAGTTTCAAGAGGACAGATCCATAAGAGTGACCTTTTGTGTATATGGTACCTCCACTGACTAAGCCTTCTCAAGTAAGGACTTTCTGATTTCAGGGTGTCTGTCCAGCTCCTCCACATTTTCTGGATCACACCCAGTCTCACCTGCTCCAAATATATGACTGCCATTGGCTGACAGCAGGCTGTGGAACTTAGGAGCACCTTTACCCTGGAGTGGATCTAGGTGGCTGCCTGTGTTTGATCACACACAGCTAGTGAGGACCTGAGACCAATTTGAACCAAAAAATGTTTGGTTGGTCCTTAAACTCTTTTATCAGATTGGGTTGAATCATCATTAATGAAGAATACCTATTCTCTGATGTGATAAGAAAATGAGAATGTGCCAGAGTCTGGCAGCCTTCCGAACAAAACCAAAGTGATCTTTGAGTTGTGCCCGGGGTTGAAAATATCCTGTTTGTCACTAACACTTGGGTGCATAGTCAGCTGGGCTTTGCAGTGTATTGATAAGCTACTCATCGTGTCTGTCAGTTCCTCTCTTTAACATGACCTCTCTTCTCTTCCTTTTCCTGCTTTCCTTGGTTCAGAGAAGCGACAGAAAACTCGCCCATTATGGATGGGTCCGAGTCTCCAGCCCACCAAAGTACTGATGAATAGAGGTATCGTAAGGGAACGTGTTGTTCTTCCAGCCCTTCCCCTTCCCTGCTCATGAGTCGGAGATCTCACATGTGGTGCAGGAGTTGCCTTTGCTCGTATGGATCATAATTTCCAGGGGGAAACATCTGAGTGGTGTGGAAGCTGCCACCTTCATGTCCTATCTCTAGATACATGTGGGACTCGATGTTTATGTGTCTGTTTCTACGTCTCTGACATTAGATATAGATTAGATGTTAGATATTCCCACTGCTCCTTCCCCCAAAAGACCTCAAAGTGTGTTTTAGACCTTCCTGGGCTCTTTGTTCAGGCAGATACTTGTAGAATCTTTTACTGGTCTTAGTAACCAGTGTTTGTTGAAAAGAAGAGCATCATGCAGTTTACATCTCAAAACACCAGGGGCAGACTGAGTTGGTCTAGAAGCATCTATCACCCATGAGTTCCTCCCAGTGTTTTTAGTGATGGCTGTCTACCAAATACTGTGCATTCCAGCATGGGGTCCACAGACAAGCCTTGTTCCCCATGTCAACCAGGAGTTGTTAGAAGGTGGACTCTTGGACCTACGGAATTAAAATCTGCACTTTAACAGGACCCCTGGGTGAATCACGTGCATGTTGGAGTTTGCAAAGCCCTGCTTCAGTGGGCATAAAAATGTGAACACTTGGTCTGGTTCCTGTTCTTAAAGGGTGACAAAGTATTGAAATTAATAGCATTTCAAGGGTTAACTAAGAAGATAATGATACAGCTTCTTTCAAAGCCACTTCCGAATGGTAAGTTTACTCAATCAAAAGATGGCAGTAGCACTTATGTATTCAATACTCTGAGACGCGGGGAGAGGAATCCCTTCTGGTTTCTAGAGATGCTGTGTGAACTTGGCTTCAAAGGCCCAGGGTGGGAGCAGGGGCTTTGACAGGCAGAGGCTGAGGAACGCCCTTCCAAGGGCAAAAGCACAGATGCAGAAACAAGCAGGGGTGTGTGGGGGAACAAGAGAACGCCTTCTTGCTATAGAGAAAGAGGTAGAGCTCAGTCTGAAAAGTAGGGTTGGGCAAATCCTCAACAGAAGGAGAGACAAAAAACAACTTTTGCTGCAGATGCCCTGAGCTGACAGATGGGGGAATTCGGAAAACGGGCTTAGCCTTTGTGAGGAAGGTGGTATTAAAGAACAGAATTCAACTGAGTAAATTTGAAAGATCCTACTGGCTTTATTTCAGTGATTTGAGAATCAAGGAGCTTCCAGTCCAGCAGAAAGCAAGGAGCTCTGAGGTGCTGCACGAAAGGCAGAGACTTGTAGGCAAGCGCAGGCAGTTACACCAGGTGAAGAGGCGGGCGGGGAAGGCAGGCGTCTGGCAGGTGACGTCCTCATCGTGTGGATTGGGCGATTCTGTTCCTGGGGGAGCTGAAACTGTAAAGTCAAGTCTCGGTGTGATGGCGTGGAGCCTAGCCTATACAGCTGCATTTTGGGTCTGTTGTCTATCCTCCTTTTCATCCAAATGATGCAAATGTAAGGCAGCAGAGCTACCCCAGCTATGGCTCTGGGGTTCTTAGTGGCTTTTTGCTGAACTCTGTGTGGTCTTCACAGGTCATGACATTGGGTTCACCTTCTTTATGTCAATCATTCTGTCCCTTTTCTGATGTTCTGTTCAAGGGAGAGCATGTGCTTGGTTGCCTATGGCTGCAAAGCTTTCGAGAGAACACAGCACCCTACAGTGACTACTCCTGTAACCAGAATGACCCCCAGAGAAAGACTGTGTTGGTGGGCTGCTGACCTAAGAAAGTGCTGGGCTGGTTCAGTAGTCTTCTATGGCGGAGTCTCCCCTTCCCCCGAAGTGTCGACCCAGGTTCACGGGTGTGGGTCACAGCACAGACACCTCCCTGCTGGACTAGAGGCTGTCAGAGGCTTGTCTCATCAGGAACAACTCTGGTCAGTCTAGATTTTTTATTGGGCAGCTGTTGCTTTACCAGCAGGGTCTGCAGTATCTTCAGGAGGTAAGGAGAGATTGCTGATCGTGGCCTCCTTTGCATCAGCTCTTGGCCAGGGGATGAGGGATCTGCCAAAGAAAGCAAAATTTGAAATGTATGACTCCTGCCTGGGAATTTGTGTGGAGCGTGTGGCTCGGGACTTGGAAGGTGAAGCCCTGGAAGCCAGTAAAAGGGAAGGGTCTGTGGACCGCACAGGTGGCTTTATTCTGGTCTCCCTTGCCTGTGTCCCTTTCTCTGCACAACCTGGATGCAAGGTTCCCTGGGTCGATAACCAGAGACAGGAAAGCAGACCCCAGGGCTAAGGAGTGGGACACACTAGAGATGGGGGCTGACTGAGCTTCTCCAGAGAAACCAAGGCCCTGGAAATCAGGGAGAAGCTGTGACGGGCACAAGTACGTGATCACCAGCATCATCCAAACAGTCGGCTGGAGGTTTGGATTTGTCCCCCTTTGCAGTGGTCTGAGATGTGGGGACAATGGCATTCTCTCTCCAAAGGAGAAAGATGGGACACAGGAATCATAAAAAAACCTTTACAGAATAAGAGTTAGGAAAAGGATGGTCAGAGAGTGAAGGAGGAATGGAAAGAAATGTCCTTGATCTGACATTTTGGGAGGAAGCAGTCTTATCTCTGCGGTGGCCGCCTCTCTCCCTAGTCAGTTTGGTCTGAGATTGCCAGCTTTTGCGCAGGAGGGGAGGGACCAGAAGGTAGGTGGAGCCTTCATCCGTTGTGACAGCTCTACCCAAGGTTTGATGCCTTGTGATTGGGCAGCCATGTGGCCATCAAGAGCTCATGGTAGGTTACTTTCCATGAATCTCACTTCTGCGAAAGCATTAGGGTAAAAGATCTGTCTGTAAATAATTTAAACATGCTCAGTGGTAAAGATCTGATGAGAGTTCATTATAATGCAGTTGGCGAGGAAATGTTATTTCTGTGATACACAACATTTTTTAAAACTTTTTATCTTATACTGAAGTATAGCCAATTAACAATGTTGTGATAGTTTCAGGTGGACAGCAAAGGGACTCAGCCATACGTATACTACACGTATCCATTCTCCCCCAAACCCCTCCCATCCAGGCTGCCACGTAACATTGAGCAGAGTTCCCTGTGCGGTACAGTAGGTCCTTATTGATCATCCATTGTGTGATGGATGTTGTGTACATGTCCATCCCAAACTCCCTATCTATCCTGCCCCCTTGGTGACCATAAGATCATTCTCTGAGTCTGTGAGTCTATTTCTACTTTCTAAGTAAGCTCATTTATTACCATTTGATTTTAGATTCCACACATAAGGGATGTCATAGGATATTTCTCCTTCTCTGTCTGGCTTACTTCACTCAAGTGTGACAATCTCTAGGTCCATCCATGTTGCTGCAAATGGCATTATTTCGTTCTTTTTAATGGCAGAGTACTAGCCCATTGTGTATATGCACCACATCTTTATCCATTCGCCTGTTGATAGACATTTAGGGTGCTTCCTTGTCTTGGCCATTATAAACAGTGTTACAATGAACATTGGGGTGCATGTGTCCTTACAGATGTTTTTCTCCAGATATGTGATAGACAACATTTTAAGATAACCAAAATTATGATCAATAACGTTATACCAAGATAGATTTCTAGGAATTTCACACAATTTCTAGAGTACTTAATTATATTAATAACATGCAGCCATACAAATAACCCAAAAAGGCTTATCATCAGTTGGTTGACAATGTGTCCTGTGTACCTAAACAAGAAGACTAATTAGTATAACATCTTTCATAAGGTAAGAGACAGATCCTTTGAAGTCTGATTTAAGATAACCGTAAGGAAATGGGGTACGAGGGTACTACAGTTGACAAGATGTGTGTATCAACTTGGGCAAGTTGAGTTCTAATCAGAGAAAGGTAAAAAGAGGCACCGGGAAGCTTGGCTGCAAAAGTTTTAACTTTGTAGTTGACATTAAAGGGACTTCAGGTGGTGTGTATGATGGCACTAAGGATAGGGCGAAAATCAGGTTCAGACCAGGAAGTTGCCAACATCATGGAGAGACTGGAGTTTTAAGTGGCAGATCCAGAGTCTGAAAGGTCTCTTCCCTGCGCAGTCAGTCACCTGGGAGACACAGGCAAGGCGTTCTCCTCCTGATCAGGGAGCAACAGAAGCAGGCAAACAGAAGAGAAAACGGGTAAGTGGAGGAGTCTGGTTAACTCATCACTGACCAGGGGAGTTTTGCAGAAACTAATGCTTGTGACTGGTGATCTGGCTGGCCAAAAATTGTTGTGTCACTGACACTTTATGGGTTATTACATTCTAACAGAGCAAAATGTGATCATGACGATCACAAGTTGTATAATGAACCCTTGATCAATTTTAAGCTCTACCAGTTTCTCACGGTGATATCGTGTCACCCTCTCAAAGTGTACTGATATGTCTCTGGTCAATAATGTGTTAATAACCGCCCCCTGCCCACGAATTTCATAGTAAAGGAGAACAGTGGTAGAAATCAGGTTACGCAGGCCTGGCCTGGGTCTAGGGACCGCTGTCCACATCATCTGCTTCCGCTGCCAGGAGAGCCTGAGGCTGAGATCGCAAATGGCTCTGCTGTCCATTCAGGTCCTGTGACTCCCTGCAGGTGGGACAGAGGTTTTCAGGTTAGCTGTGCAGGGACTGGTGAGCAGTACCAGAAAAGGTCATTTCCCAGGAGAGGAGCAGGAGTCCTTCAGCTGGTGTCTTTCAGTGGACACATTCTCCAGGAAGCCGTGGACGAGTGCTCAGTGGCAGGTTGTAATCTTGTTCAGTGTGAGTTTCTTCAACCTGAGGAGGAACTGACAATAGATGACCAGCAATTCTTTGATAGGTTCTGTTGGGTAATGTGAGGGTCAGAGTGTGGAGAGTGAGGCAGAGGGAGTGAGCGTCTGTTTTTCAAAGGCAGGGGCCCTTAGATTCAGAAGGCCCACAGACGGCACCTTGGTCGCCTCCTCACTGGGTTTTAATGATGTCACCAGTCTTCTGTCCTGTCCTGAAGGCAGCCTGTACACAGAACAGGGACTCTGTGGAGTTCTTAGGCTGTGCCAGTGAAGCGAGTCTCAGTCACTGCAGACATGATGGGGGTGCCCCATACGGGGAGGATGTTTGGAAGTCATTTCTTTGCTACAAAAGAGGCAGCTGCTTATCAACAGGAAAACGCGTCTACCCAGAGAAAAACATACAGCTCATGACCAATACGTATTTGTCCGTTTGTTTATTCGTTATTAACAATTATGTTTAATTATAAATTTTCTCTAGCCATTAAACAGCTAGCCAATGTCTTATCTTTTTATGGACACATTTTGTAACCAAGATAACATGAACTTATTTGACTAGTAAACACAGGTAGAATCAAATTATGTCTGCATTATATCAATATTTAACACACCTACTTTGATCAAACCAACAAACATTGAATAGCTCTTGATTTATCCCAGATGACGTGAATTTGAAAAATATTTGGGTTAAGTTTCTGTATTTCTGAGTTTTAGAATACTTAATTTGATAATCATTTTTCTTTAAGCCAATTAGATGCATTTTTTACAAACTGATTATACAGTACCCATCAGAGGCAGAAACATATTACAAACCTACCGTGTACATACACAAACATACAGACAGATGCAAAGGTCAGGAAGCTTTGGTTTTAAAATTTTAGCCTTGAGACAGGTACAGTAAAGCAGAACTTGCTAGTTTATAGAAGAACTGTTTTATCCAAATCCTGTTTCTGGACACTGGGGTAAGTTAAACTTACTTGCTCAAAATGGGAGTTCCTTCAAGGACTTTTCTTTCTTAAATTCAGATCTATTACAATGTCTGTAAGCATTCTGAAGTGAATGGAGTGTTTGGGGATTGATAAAAAGAATAGGTAGCCTGTGATTTGCTTCTAAACCTGCGTTTCTGTTTTTGTAAAGACTAGGTTTATAAGACAAAGGACAGGTTGCATTGTGAATGACATCACAGGCTGTCCCATGCCTCCAACTATATCATTTTCTGTTTGCTTCTTTAGATCATGAAGATTGACTATGATGGAATTCAAAGATTCCTATGCTCCAGATTTAGAGCTTTGTCTTTGGAATGTTTTTCTTTCCCTCTGGGAACACAGTTCCATTTTGACTTAGGAACTTTATCCCCAATAGGCTCTGAATATCAGCTTCCAGTCTGGCCGACTTCTGAGCCATTAAAACAACCTTTTAAATATCTTGTCAGGAGGACAAACAATAAATATTCTGGCCATACTGAAAGACCTCATGGACGCAAGAGGCATTCCCAAAGAGGGTGCCAAGGTTACCACCCTCCCAGACCCAGAGCCACTCCCATAACCAAAAGGGAAGCCTCAGTTCCCCCTGAGGACTGGCACCCATCAGGCAGGACCTCAGCTACAGACGGGTGCAATTTACATTCCTGTGGTAGTCGCCCCACCTGAATGGCCTCTGAGAGAGGAAAGATCAGTGTGTCTGGATTTGGAAAGGGAGGGATGTGGAAGTTTGACTTTCTCTCTCGGCTGGCCATGGCGGGCAGATTCAGGAGAACTGACCCTGGTCGGGATGCTCACCCTGGCTGTTGTCTGCCAGACTGCCCAGGATCCTATTTGCAGGCTCTGGAACAAGTGGGGCTTAGAGTGTAGCTTCACTAGCTACTGAGATTCAGCAAGGTTTTCCATCAATTTTATTATTAGTTTCCCTTGGCTTTGGAAGGGAGTAACTGGAAGCAGTTACAGGAGAATCCCATGAAGTCCTGTCAACCCTGAGAGAGCCCAGGGGCTGGGGCTGGGGTGGTTCCCCAGGGGCTGGGGATAGATTTATGGGTGTCTGTACAAGCACTAACTTGACAGGCTTTTGTTACAATCTCACAGTCTCTTCAAAGTGGAGAGAGAATGCAGACAGACGACAAGCGGAATGAATCCAGGAGACCAGAGGGGAGCAGGAGGAGTTAGTTTTACTCTTACTTTAGGTATCTCTTAGTGTCTTTAAGTTTTTTATTAGCCTTTTGCAGTGAGTTTCAGTGAAGCTATTTGGGAATTTTGAAGTTTCTAGCAAGCTTTATCATACCGACTAAAGAGGCATCCCACTCCACTTGTTTGATGTGGACTTCTGAAGTGAACAATCTCGTGTAATGAGAACATTCCTCCTGGTGACTACGCTTATTCTAGTTTGTCTTCAGTAAGAGCAGTCCATGTGCAAGTGGAGAGACCACAATGTTTTTTAACGTAAAACTGCTGGGGTAGTTCCTAAGGTGGTGGTGGGGGGGGCACTCCTAAAACATTTAGGTGTCTGGGATCCATTTGTGGAGTTTTTCCTAGAGCAGAGAAAATCCTCAACAGCCTCGGGGGTAAACTGAGGGCCAGGACTTGGGTCTGACAGTCTGTCTCTCACAGGATATTCCTTTTCCTGGTGGATGGCCAGGTGCCCTGTATGTCAAGACCCCCTACGAGGGCTTCCTCATTACACTCAATTTTCTTGCAGGTGGCCAGTGACCTTGTGCCCCTTCTGGGCTGTGACCACATTTTCCTACCTGGGAGCCTAGGCTCCAGAGATGGTTGTCTCTCATCAGATGCTTGACCCACGCCCTCCAATTTTTGTTTTAATTTTTCTCTCAGGAAAACTACATGTTTAAATATAAACCAAGTGTACTCTAATTCAGAAACTAAAAAAGTACTCACCAGAAGGATAATCTGTCTTTGTCAAAATCCAGAATAAAGTTGGAGAGAACCCAAAACAGAGGAATCTTGGACTCTGAAGTCCTCTTGGGATCCCAAGGCTGTCACCGCTGTTAAAAAAAAAAAAAAATTCAACTAAGTAAAAATCCTGTTGGCTTCATTCATTCAAGTTGCAACCCAGTTCCTTGTGGAATTAGAAACAGTCCTGTCTTACAAACCTAGTCTCTACAAAAACAGAAATACAGCTCTAGAAGCCATTCAAAGCTCAACCAACCTTTTATCAATCCCTAAGCAACCCCTCTTCATCTCAAAAGGGGGGAGGTGCAGACATTTAAAAGACCTGGGTTTAGGAAAGGAAAGTCCTCCTTGGAGGAACTCTCATTCTTTTCCGGTGCCTTTGAGATGGGAATGTTCCACCTGGTTCCTCCAGGAACTCTAACCCAGGCTAGCTCTTAGAAACTTCAGGGAGGTAATTCTTATCAGAAGGAAAAAAAGAGAAGCAAGGGTATGGGGAGCTTAGGTGAATGAAAAACCTTAAGTGTCTTCTCCACAACTGAGCAGCTAACCTTAATTTATTCCAGCTTCCAGAAACATGATTTGGACCCAACTTTTATAAGAGTTCTTTTATAAGAGCTTCCCAGTTGGTGCTAGTGGTAAGGAACCCACCTGCCAGCACAGGAGATGTAAGAGACATGGGTTTGATCCCTGGGTCAGGAAGATCCCCTGGAGGGGAGGGCACAGTAACCAACTAGCATGTATGCATGTTTTTTTATAAACTAGAGGGTTTTGCATGATAGCACCTGCCTCACAGCTGAGGGCAAACAAGGAGCTTGCTGGTTCTCTTTTCATCTCTGCCTTTCCTTCCTGGCCCTGGTGGTCTCCTCAGGAGGAAGTGGTGAGCCTTGTACTGAGAAAGCCACTTGTCCACACTCAGTCACTTGCCCACACTCAGTCACTTGCCCATCTCTGACCAGTTACTGGGGTTAGAGGACTCCACTGGTGGCCCTGGGCCACTTGGCTCCCCTCAGTGAGGGTAGGGGGGACACACTGGTGGAGGGCACCACCAGATCAACACAGAGAGAGAGGGCCCGCCCACCTCCCCAGTAAACAGCATATGTCCACGTGGGGTCCAACCACCTTCTGCCGTGCAAAGTCTCTCAGGCATAACGGTAAGGTCATTTGTGTCAGGAGGAGAGTGTACAGGGTGGGTGTGATGGAGTCAGCCACATATCACCTGAAGACAGTGATGATGGCCACGGCCAGAATTGAGGACCTTGGTGTCACTTTGCTTCTGAGGCCACCTTTCAGCATATTAACCCCAGCATACATTTCAGGAGATCCAGGCACAGGACTCTCTTTAAAGGCCACAGGATGCTCCCAGAGGCCTTGGGTCTTGCCGTGTTGATGGGTTTTTTTAAAAAGCCAGATGAGAAACCTTCACAAATCCAGAATGCCTTCATCCCCTTGTTCCTAGAAAAATGACAGCAAATCAAACAGAAAAAATGGTGATAATGGCTTATTCTCAGTCACAAACTGGGACACGACGTTGTGTGTAAGATGCTCCTAAACCCACTGTGGTCTGCATCTCCTCCTGCCCCAGTACTGGGCATAGAAAGGGTCAGCAGCGGGCAAGGGGAGAGATCCCCTTCTGACATTTATGCTGTTTCCAGACAGGTGTTTCGACCCCCAGCAGCATGTGCTCTGGGAGGTCAAACTCAAAAATCTAGCCTGAACACCACCCAGACCTACTAACCGAGAGGCACTGACCAGCATCACTCACAGGAACGTTACTCAGAACCGAAGGCTGAGGTTAGAGACCTGCAGGTTTGGAATCAGCACAAGTGAACTCTCTGGAGTTACTAGAAGTAGAAGCTCAGCACGAAGGTAGAGCACACGAGGTGATCCAGGCCATCCTGCCTACGGCTGCTTCCACACAAGGCGCGGGGGTCAGCCGTCCCACGTCAGGGCCTGCGGAGCAGGACAGAAGAGGAAGGCAGGAACCCTCTCCTCAGGCGCCAGGGTTGCCTTTCTGAGCCAGCCTCTGCGGGCCTCCTGGGCAAATTCAGGCCTATACTCACTGAGATGAGGTGTGGTCTGCATCTTGCCCTGGAAGAGCTGGCCCAGGATGAGTGCAGAGGGACTGTTTTTCCAAGGAATGATTCCGAGTAAAGGTTCTGGGCTTTGACATAGCCCTGTGATGGCCTCTTGATACGTAAGAACTACAGCTGACCCTTGAACACCACAGATGTTAACTGCACAGGTCCACTTACACTCAGATATTTTTTCCAGTAAATACACAGCCAGCCAGCCCTCCATATCTGCTGAGCAGGAACCACAGATATGAAGGGGCCACTGTCTGTACATCAGGGGCTCAAGCAGCCTTGGACTTTGGGATCCAGGGGGCTCCTGGACCCAATCCCCTCCAGGTACCCACAGATGACTGTACCTCTACCCAACCTGCATCGTACATGTACCTGAAAATCTTTAACAGCCTTTCTATACACTTTCCTATATATTTTCAACACTTTTTTGATCATCACACAAACATGTTATCAAGTAAACATCATTTAAGACTCCATTCAAAAATATCACTGCAGTTTCACTAAGAAACCTGCCACTTCAAATGTGCTACCAGGACAGAATAAAAATCTAGTAAACTTAGTTATGCCTGGAGTCTGAGGAGGACAAACCAAGCAACTATTCCGAGAAGAAAAGAATCCTAAGGACTCCAGCCCAAGAGGTTCTAGGCCTTTGCTGCACAGAGTCACCTGGGGGCTTTGACAGCTCCTGACACACAAGCACACCCCAGACCAATTAAGCTAGCGGGGCGCAGACAGGAGTGTTTTGAAGGTTCCTGGGTGACTCCCATGTGCACCTGAGCCTGAGGGACTGCTGTTCCCTCTCCCTCCACAGACGGCCAAGGATGGTTCCAGTCCCCGAGAGTCTGCTGTGCACAGCAGTGTCCCAGGTCCTGTGAGCACGTCCTTCTGAACGCAGGCTGCACAGTGTCATTCCCACTAACGGTCTCCTCTTCTCCTTGGGTCCCTGCAGGAGCTACGGTGACAGCTGCTTCCTGGACTCTTCCCTCTATCCAGAACTAGCTGATGTCCAGTGGTACGGGCAGGAAAAAGCCAAGCCCGGGACCCTTGTGTGAGCCCGCCGGCCTCCACCTGACCGCCTCGCCACCATTCTGAGATCACCTCACTGCCTCTCATTTGCCTTACCCAGACACACTGTCTCCCTGCACCAGCTTCAGCCCTCAGCACTTTTTTCCTCCTGTCTCCGCAACCCCTCACCCTCAAAAAACCTGACTGAGGAGACATTCTGGAAGGTTCCGGTCCCACTGTGTGTTCCCTGGCTCTCTTGCCCAGAGAGCCAGGCACCAGTCCTCAATGGCATCTTGGTGCCCCCCCTCCACCCCTCCGTGACAGCCCCCAGGCCAGGAACCGGCGGGGAAGCTGGTTGGCATGGATTCCTGTGGACCAGTGCACTGGAGAGACCAGGGAAGGGACTTAGTACAGGGTGATCCAGAAAGACTAGGGAAGCCGAGGCCCACCTGCCACCTGCAGACCATCTGAGCATGTGGTGAAGAGGCTGCCTCAGGGGACTATTCAGCTGAAATACTTTCTAGGAGTGGCTGTTGGGGGAGGGGAAGAACGGAGACAGGAAGCTGAACACGTCAGAGATGCATCTGAGGATCACAATCAGTTCTATGCTGCCAAAGATTTAAAAAAACACACACACAAAAATGAAGAGGGCCCAAGAGGAAGACATTCCTTCTGCAATGAAATCTCTTAAATCCTCAACTGCTACCACATCCCCCACGTGGAAGTCGACCATCTGTGACGTGTCCCCCTCTCACCCTTACCTGAACATGCACGTCCCTCTCCACCGAGAGCCTGAAAACTCACCCAGTGTGATGGGCAAGTTGCAGAGCCCCCAGCTAGCATTGCTGACTTGGATCTCTAAGAGCCTGGCCGTGAAGAACAGCCCCATGGGGAGCAACAGAGTCCGCTCGGCCCCGTCTGCATGGGGGTTCAGTCCAAGACACGGAGCTGCTTTCCTCTGGGGATCTGTAGGAAGGGTAAGGTGATGGTTGCCAAAAGTGGTTCTCTCTCATTAAAACAACCAGTAAAAATGTATCCTATTTTTTCGCACAAGGTGTTTCATTTGATTTTTTACAGGAAGCCAAGGGAAAAAAAGCACATTACAATCCATTAAAGTATTTACCTGTCATGGCCCATTTTCTGTTTGTTAGCACTTGTGTGACAGAGCTCAGATCCGACATCTCTCCACACCCAGTGACCAGTGTGTCACTTCTTCCAAGAACCCAACTATGCCCTTAGATAGGAAGATTGTACTCACGTGTCTACTAGCTGGCAGGCAGAGCAGGGTTGAAAAAATGTATCAGCTCCCAGCGGGCCCGGATGCCTGTGACACCGTCAGCTACCTTGATGTATCACATTGGTCTGCAGGTACCAAAAAAGGAAGAGAGAAAACAGGTGTGTGGAGCTGCCCGTTTACATGTGTGTTGAGCTATGCTCAATACACAACTGGAAAGCCATCCGTTTCTTCAAAGGCCTCAAAATACTTTTCTAATACTAACAAGTGCACACTCTGAGTTGGCTTGTTTCAAATGGCACAAACAGTCTCCACAGAGACGGGATGCTGTGCTTACCTGGCGCAAGTAGGGGGGGAGGTGTGGGGCGGGGGGGGATTAATTTTTTTTCTCATTTATAATGACTCTTCCTATTGGAAAGGCAGCCAGACAGGAGCTGGGTTGGCTGTAGATTTGTGGGTAAGCAGAACTGAAGCTAGCTTTAGTATAAAAAGAGAAGTTTTTTGTTTTTGTTTTTTTAATGTATATGTAATCCAAGAATAACAATAGACTCTACCAGACCAGGAGGGTAGGAATGGATACTTACCAGTGGTTAAAAACACAACAGCCACGGTATTTGCCCTGCTGCGGCTCGGAAAGCACTGTGGGACTGCTCTGGGGCGCGGAGCAGGCTGGGGCCAGTCGGGACGGTTCAGGGCCTGGCTTCCTGGCTGCGTTGGTGATACCAGCTTGCGGAAGGGAATAATATTCACAGAACACTATGGGGGTAGACCCTGCAGGGTAAATAAAATTGATGATAATGTTATTAAAGGATTCTGGGGATTGACATGGGGAGAGCGGTGTTGTTCTTACTTTGACAGTCAAGAGTTACAGCAAGTTTTTTCCCTTCCCATTTGGAAACAAGTCTCTATGAGGCCAGATTCTTTCTCCCAAAAGAAGATGCACAAATAAACTGAACTCTGTGCCAGAGTTAAAAGTCAAAAGGGAACTAGAGGAGGTGTCGATCTTCTATGGCTACAGGGCATACACATGGACACTAGTTTGAAATCAAGTTGGAAGTCAGCTCTATCTTTAGCCCAGCTGGGTTATAAGGAATGACAGACAAAAATTCTCTCTCAACACGTGGGTTTGGGATTCAGGAGGCAGAAAGGAGTGGAGGTGGGGGAGGGAGGTGGAATTACAGTTCAGACAAACATCCCTATAGTCTGGTAGCAAAGACGGAGATTAAGTAAAACAGGTTTTACTGTTGAGCTGCACTCACGTTCCTACAAGATGTACATAAAGTGTTGGTCCTGGGAGACCGACATGATTAATGATCAGTGTGGTGGGAAGTGATATAGTTACTGTATACAAGCACTGGCAAGCTCTTTATATTTCCCTATTTCTTTAAAGCAAGCTAAGATGAAATACGAAACCCTGGTCTGATATAAAGTCCCTATTGGATTCTTTGGATACGTGTAAGAAACTGCCTGTTAGTCAGAAGGCTGGTGAAAACACCTACATCAGACTTTGTTGTGAGACAGGTGGGGTTTTAATTTTCTTATATGCAGGTGAGTGTTGAAACTGTTCAAATTCCACTTTGTTTTCATTCAGTATTAGTTTAGTTCTTCATAGAGCAAACCCCATCCAGGTGCTATCAAATGACCAGTTACTGCTTAATTAACTAGGTGTAAAGTTTTACATATACATTCATGTCAATAGTTTATTACAAGTTGTGTAAAACGGACTCTAGTTTAATAACGGGGAGGAAAGGATTAGGTTGCTCCTGAAACTGACTTGTAGAGCATGTAAGATGATTTTACTGGATTCTGTTCATCTGTAATCAATGACAAAAATGTATGTTGTAGACAAAGTTGCAGAATTAAAAAGAAATCTGCTTTTAATTTATTCTTTTTGTATTAAGAATTTGTATAGTACCTTTACATTTTGCAAAACAGTGTTGTCAACACTTATTAAAGCATTTTCAAAATGAAAAGATCTCAGCTGCCTCTTGGACATTCTGTTTGTGTCTGACTGATCAATGCCTACGCGCGCTCTGGGGAGCTGTAATTCAGTTGCCTGTGTCCTCATTGGGCTCCTTTTTTTTGACAGGCCAACTGAGGAGATAGGCAGGCAGCTCAGTCTCTTTCCTACCACTGCGTTCATCATACCACAGTGCAGACTCCATCCCCCAGCTTCCAAATCCTATCACCAAAGAAACAGCCCGCTGGGCCCGCAGGTTCAAAGCCCTGCACTGAGGGACACAGTGGTAATGGGCTGACTTAACGGAGCCTTTGCTGCCATTGCACCTTGACCCCCTAACCCACACTGCACCTCCTTACCTGCACGGAACTAGAAATCTGACAGGCAAAAGCACCCCAGGACGGAGAGCCTGGCGGAAGCATCTGCCACCAGTGTGGGCTAACCCTCCCAAAAAGGGAAGCAAGCCACTGAGAACGGACTCAAAGCGCATCTGGAAGTGAGCCCATCAGGACAGCATCTTATACCGAAGCCTGTCTGTCCTTGGCAAAGCTACCAGGGCCTCCTATCAAAAGATAATCAACACCGATTTCAAACAAACAGGATCTTCTGTTAAGTCTTTTACATGTAAACATGTTGCTGCTCAGACAATAAATCTACTGTCTCCTATTAAGCTCTATCACCTGAAAGCAACCAACTCACAGGAAGGCAGTTCCAAGGAGACACACACACACACACACTCCCCTTACACTGTGACAAGGCAATTCCAAAGAGTCATTATTTTGGTTACTAGAGAACATAAAGTAAATAGCCGGTTCTTGTAGATAGCATTAAAAATAGCCAGGTCTTACTCCCAAAATACCAAACAAGCTCAGACATCAAACTCCTCTAAAAAGAGGAATATCAGAGAAGCCCTGAGGGGGTCAGCCAGCAGGCAGTGGCCACAGCTGAAGTCAGCCTTTCACTGCATGCTCTCCACTGGTCCCAGGTCCTCTGCATCTAATGGAAGAAGGTAAAACAAGCCCGGTAGATAGGAGATAAGCAAGTGTGTCAGTGGGATCCCTCAGGGATCTCTCGTTCAAGAGGCTGCCTGGTAAGATAGCAGAGACAAGCTGACAGGATAGAGTCCCACTCCCAGCACAGTATCTATCCAGGTAAGAGCTGAAGGGCCTGTACTGCAATTCAGGAGGATGAACCTGCAGTTCAGGTTAGCTGATAAGCGTATATATGTGCAGCTGCACCAAAATTTATTTTTTCATCAGAAACCTACTTTACTCTCCATAAATCTTTATCCTCATAAACAAGTAGTTTCCTTTTTTCACCCATTCATCCTGTTTTCCATCAAACCCTTTCTAATAATGCTTCCCTTCCTCCCACTCTCCCAAAAGCCCTCTTATCAAGGTCAAGAATGACTCTCCACATGCAAGGGTTCATTCTCTTAATTCTATAAGGTGACCTACCAGCAGCACTGGTCATGGCTGATCCCTCTTGCTTCCTTCATGGAAAGACTCTTGTCACTTGAATCCAGGACAGGACATCCTCTGGTTTCTCCTCCTCAGCACAGCCGGGGCTTCTGCCGAGCTCCTTGATGGCTTTTACTTCATCTCCGCGAGGTCTACGCGCCAGAGTGTCACAAAGCTCAGTTCAAGCTTGACCGTGCAGTCACTTCCTGTAGCTGCCCGTGGTTTGAAATGTCATCTGTGTGCTAAGGGCATCTGTACTTCTCCCTGGACCTCCTCTCTGAAACGTGTACATCCTGTAGCCCACTCAACAGCTCCACACAGATGTCTAATGTGCTAACACGTCTGGAAGTGAATTTCTCAGCTGCCCTCCAAATCTGCTCCTTCAGTGACCTCACCCAGTCGAGTCAGAGGCATCTCCAGTCCCCCAGGGCTCAGGCCCAAATCCTTGGACTCACCCATGATGACCTCCTGTCCTTGCCGCATATGCAGCCAACCAAATGGATGTGAAACCCCTGCCCTTGTTCTCTTGGGGGAGGAGGGAGACAGAAAATAAATTATATAACACATTAGAAGGTTGGAAGAAAGCACGGTTGGTCAGTGGAAGATTCAGCCTGTGACAAGTGGGGATACACCTTTCCTCCAAGTAGGGATACACCTTTCCTCCAAGTAGGTAAGAAGTGGTGAGTGTGGAGGCAGCGGCAGACCTTAGGCCTGCGTCCATGTTCAACCTGCTCTGAGGAAAACTAGGCAAGGCCACCTTCCAGATGACAAGAGGAGGGTGGAGGATCGGGATGCAGCGGTCACGGGGAGAATAGCCTCGAGAGGAGAGGGGGTGGGCCACGAGCTCCAAGCCTCCCTTGGTACCCGAGGACACTGGACACGGGGTGGGAATCCCCTCCAGTGGCACTGCAGGGGGTGAGGGGCCAACGGAATGAGCCGGGCCTGGGATATGTGGGGCAGTGTGACCGGAGGACAATGGGGAAGAGAGATGGTCCTGGTGAGAAACTGGAATGACGATGATGGACTCCAGATGGATTACAAAGAAGAGCAAAGCCAGGAAGATGCCAAGGAAGAAGAAAGAAGCAGAGGAACAAATGGAGAGAAGGTGCTGAAGAGATTGAGGCAGAGCAGAGAGGGAATTAAAGGAAGAGGGCTCAAGGACAGGACTTTGCGACTAGACAGGAGGTAACACCAGTTTCCCCGGCATCTTGTTCTCCACACTTAGGGTGAACCCCACGATCTGGGAGCAAAGTCCACGTGTGCTGAAGCGAAGCCAACCTGAGCTGAAGGCTGTGGGAAGGGGACTCGTCACACCTCCCCTCAAGCAGGAACCAGAAATCTGGCTGCCTGTTCAATCCGGAGGCCGAGCATGTCAATTATTTAACAGAAAGAGTGTAATAGAAAAGACTGTCGACCGGAAAGTGAAGAGGTGACAGGAAGAGAGGGACCCTGAGGTATCACAGAGATGAGAACCACGGGAAGAGCCACTGGTCTCAGGGCTGGAAACAAAGACAAGGGACACTGAAGAAAGACCTAGAGGCTTGAGGAGCTGGGAATCAGACCTTTGAGGCCCGGATGCTGCTCGGGTGCCTCAGGAACTTGGCGGGACCCCACAGAGCTGGGATTCAAATGTCTGGAGAGGAGCACTGGCTGAGGCTGCTGCGACGGTTCTATAGAAGTGTGGAAAACCTGTGAGCGGGGACCACCTCCTCTAGGAATGCCAAGTGTCACCGTGGGCTGCAGGCCCACGGCTGGGCCACCACCACTGGGGACAGGTAGTGAACACGGAGGAACAGGGCCTCCTCCCTCCTTGGGGCTCCTGTCTCCCACGCGGCCCGTGATCGGTAGAACCTAACACAAAGTCTCGCAGAGGAGAAACGTGGTCTGCAGAGCCTCATCCCAAAGCAGAGTGTGGCAGGTGCACGGGAGAGGCTGTCAGTCAAAAAGCAATCTTCTATAAAGGACAAAAACCATACATACCTTTTGGGCTCAAGTTTGTGTAATGTCAGTTACTGCCCTAGAAGGAACAGGGGTAGTTAACAAGTCAAAGCATACCAAGACACTTTCTCCCCGAATGACAGAATCACAAGGGTATGTTTTCTCAGATATCTTTCACACCCACAGAGGTATCCAGAGTTTATTCCTCTCAAAGTCACTCCTAAGCCTAGTGGAGATTTGGGAGTAACTGAGAGAGGAACAAGAGCTCGATGCCTCTGTCCTACAGAGTCTACCACAGGTCGACCTCTGTCTGCTCTACAACCTGGCTGTCTACGGACTGCCATTAACACGCACTGGGTCTGGGTTTTCCCGCAATTGAAGCAACCTGGTGCCGATACCCACGAGCTCATTCAGGTGAACACTGACATGCTTAACACGTATCTTATGAGAATGGCAAAAAGAAACCAAGTCTTAATGAAATGGCAATCTAGTATCACTACGTTTAACAATAATACAAAAACACATTATTTCTCTCCTCTCAAATCCCATGCGCAGGCACTGCACTATGCAAAGATTATATTATTTCAGATTCACATGCCTTTTTATAAAATCTGGCAAAGATAGCTAACAAAGGTTATGTCAATATCTGAGCTAGTGATATGGAAAAATGATACAGAGAAATGGAGAAGGGAATGGCAACCCACTGCAGTATTCCTGCCTAGTGAATCCCATGGACAGAGGAGCCTGGAGGGCTACAGTCCACAGGGTCACAGACAGTCTCGGACACGACTGAGTGACTAACTGCATAGAAAACCTACATCAAGTCAAGCCACAGAGCAGAAGTATTTATAACGTACATTGAACACAGGGCTCAGCCAGAACATATAGGAACTATGTTAAGTCAGTAAGAAAAAGGCCAGGAATTCAGTAGGAAAAAGTGGACAAAAGAAAAATCTTGAACAGAAGATTTCACAAAAGTTAAAATCCAAATGGCCATGAAGTACATATGAAAAATGCTCCACTTAATTTTCCTCAGCAAAACGCAAAGTGAAACCACAATATGGTACCATGCTAGCCCGTCACAAGAGCTGAAGTGGAGGTGGCCAAGGACATTCCAGGAGGGGCCAAGACCCCTCGAGTCCCACACGTGGCACTGTGGACTGGCCTGAGCCCTCGGAACTCTTCTGAGTACACACTACCTTTTGAGTACACACATACCCAAACATTTCTCAACTTCATACAGACCGTAGAGAAATTTATAATTCACCAAAAAATACTTGTACAGCATTCATACTCAAAGTGGAGACAAATGTCTATCAAATGTAGAATGGGATGAGAGAAATGAGAATCAAAGAAATCATAACAAGGCAATTCCCCGGTGGTCCAGAGGCTAAGAAGCCGCAGGGAGCCCGGATTCAAAACCCTGTCAAGGAACTAGTAGATCCTACCTGCTGCAACTAGGAAGATCGAAGATCCTGCCTGCTACAGCTAAGACCTGGTGCAGTCAAATAAACAACAACAAGCAAACTAACTCGCACGGGGAATGACTGCTAATGGGCCCCAGGTTTCTTTTGGGGTGATGAAAATGTTCTACATGCGCTGCTGATTGCACAATTCTGAATATTCTAGCGACTACTGTACCCTTTGAATGGGTGAATCTTACAGTACATGCATCCAATCAAGAAAGATGTTTTTTAAATGAGGACAGCAGAAATCAAGGCCATGGCTCTGTCCTGACGAGGCAGGAAGAGATTTCTGGGGCACTAATAACATTATCTTTCCTGATTTGGATGATACTTACTTTGAGATAGTTTCACTGTGAAAAAGTTGTATGATATGGTATCTTTCTGATGTGTGCACTTTGCTGTACATGTTACAATTGAATAAAACTTTACAATGAAGGGAATTGAATCTAGCTGTGAGTCTTGGGAAATAATCTTCAAAGGGCTAAACAAACCCTCAACAGGTAACTGATTAATACTAGACTCCTGCTATCTCTCTCTGCCTCAACCCTAACTCATAGTTTAAACAATCTCATATTTTATAATATCTTTGTTTATTCCTGCTTTATACAATGTATAGCCAGCCCAAGGCAGTCACCTATTCTTACCTTCAATTTTCTTACATGAGGCCTGTCCTGGAGGTTGTCTCTATGCACGTCACCTCATTTGAAACCTAAGAATTATTGCTTCAAAAATATTTAACAACTGAAGTACTCAAAGTTTTATAATATGCCAATTCCACATAAACTTTGAGAGCTAAGTGTTCTCTATTAAAAAATAAAGAGAAGAAATAAAGAGTCCTTTTGCCCTAAATTCATCCACTAAGTCACTTGCTTCTGTAACTCTGATTAATTCTTTTTAATCTGTGGCTTTCAAACTGCTGGTCACAACACATTAATGAGTTGTAAGCCACTTTAGAGTCACACCAGCATATTTTTAAAAGAAACACAACAGGAAAGAAAAATAAGAACACACTGCTCATGGCATGGTCAGGGAATACACACAGGTGATAGTGGGTCCCACCTATTTGTTATGGCTGACTGTTGCACTACTGTCAGAACATCTCAAAGCCACAACTTTAACCTCCCGCTTTACAAGATGTCAAAACCGAAATCAGGCTCAGAGGACAATGCTAATGGTTCGTGATGTCTCCTAAGTCTCAAGGGAAGAGCAAGTTGGAGAGTAAAAGCAATTTGGTTTTGGCAAGCTGTCAACCCTGGGAGTTTAGAGGGCAAGGAGAGCCGGGTGTGCAGATGACTCCTGACTGTCACGGCAGGAAGCTTGCTGAATGCCTCAGTGGTCACCAGTGACACTCAAAAAGCAGCTCAAACCTTCTCAGCTGCCCTCCGTGGTCAAAGTATGTGTTCATCTTGAATGCTGGGAGAAAGCTGACAATGATTTCAAAGCGGGTACTTAAGGACAGAGGAGAGACTAAACAAAAGGAAATGGCCTAAACAAGAGTAACCATTACCATCACCACAGGGGTTAGTCTGGGTGAGTTTGTACGAGTTTGTGGAAAAAGGAGTAAATAATCAATACTTTCAAAATAAACTGTTTTGGAAAATGTAAAAAAAATATATATATATACACACATATATTTTATGTGTGTGTGTGTATATATTTTAAATGAGTATGTTTCCAAAATCCTGAAAGGGGTCAGTTCACTGACAACTGCCAACCACATGCACTCCCTTGAGTCAGTCCACGCCACCAGAACTTATTTTTAAATTTCAAAGGATTTTAAGGTTACTGTTAACCATTACAGGATGAGCTAGTGTGTAGTCAGAATTCAGCCCATCCAACTGCCGAGTCTGATGAAAACCAGTTGCCATAACAGTGTTCTCACAGTGATCCTCGGGACTGGGGCTGGCTCCTCACACTCTAGCCAGCTGGAAACTCTTACACAAACCTGCCGTGAGAAAGTGCTTTCAGTTCAAGCCTCCCAGTACGACTCCATACCATAAATTTCTAGGGGATACAGTTAAGGGACTTCATGGGCGAGGATGGTGAGGAAGGAGGTATGATACACAAGGTTACGCTCTTGCAGATATTCAGACAAAGGGAACAGCCACATCTCACCCGAAGCTCCCCTTTCACCAAATCTGCCCCATTTAGCTCTACTACCTTTGCAGGTCCAGGAGTAATAAAGGGGTTACTGTAGGGCTGAAAAGGAGCCAGTGACAGGATCCATAAGTTCAAATCTACTGAACTCTTTCTTTCTTTCAATTGGATTTCTACAGAATTTGTTGTTATTTAGTTGCTAAGTCATGTCTGACTCTTTTGCAATCCCGTGGATTATAGCCCGCCAGGCTCCTCTGTCCATGGGATTTTCCAGGCAAGAATGCTGGAGTGTGTTGCCATTTCCTTTTCCAGGGGATCTTCCTGACCCAAGAATAGAACCCGAGTCTCCTGCATTGCAGGCGGAATCTTTACTGCGAAGTAAATACCACTATATATACTGTGGTCAAATCCCAGGACAATCTCAAGTGCTAAAGGGGGCCAGGAGATCATCAGAAGGAAGAAGTTGACAATCAGAAGTTGTACTGCTAATCAACCCTATTTTCTGTTCCTCCAAATTCTTTTCAGAGACACAGTGCATCTTAAATGCTCGTACTAGCGACAGCTACCTTCCCAGCTCTGGTCTCTTGGGACCTTCCCCTTCTTCCTACAAGATCCGGGCTGACCCCCTCTGCTCTCTCTGTGTCAACTGTTTTTGGCCTCAGTTTTCTTTTCCTAGTTTTTCCCCAAGGGCTGAAATCAGAGCCACGGCCTCCAGACTGCCACAGCCCTGTAATGCAATGCTGAAAAATACTGCTGTCTTTGCAGTTAGCAAGAACACTCCTAAGAAACACAGGATTTACTTTTGAGGGAAAACCAGTGTTTTATTAGATTTGAATCCAGAAAGACACAACTCCTTTGGAAAAGAGTCTGGGGAGGTGGGAAGAGAGAGAAGAATATACTTATTTCAGGAGTGTGACTGATTTTAAAAGATAGGCCTTTATTATTTTAGAAACAGCTAAAAATTAGAAACATGTAGCATCTGCTGCACTATAATTTTCATGATTTGGAGAATGAGAGAGGTCATGTTTTACTAAACCTCCATGACAGGTACAGTCCCCTGAAGACCTTTAACTTCTGGGAAATAGAAAACTTTTCTATGAGTAATCTATACCTTTCAGCCTGCCTCCCTCTACCCAAGCCCCAAAGTGACTAACATTCACAGCACCACAGAATACCTTACACATGTTTTTCCCCCTCAAACCATCTACCCATGCTGATCAGTTCTAGAAGGTACTGGTGTCACATGATGCAGTTTCTTCCCTGTGTGGATATTAACTCACAGCAAATGGGAAGACAACACAAATTGAGTGGACTACCATGGTGTGGGCTGCCTATGAATTTAAAAAAAGTGATCTGTGGGGTATTCATTTAACAATATTTATAAACAAGTTCTATATAAGACTATATAACTGAAGTCTACATTGTTATCACCTCTTATGAAAGTCTGTCTCTTATTGCTCTACTAAGCTTCATTCAGTTCTAATTAATTTAATAAGAAATGGTTTTCTAAAATGGGATGAAGGGCAAGGAACACTGCTTCAATTCAGGACAGCAGGCCTCAGCCACCATTGAGCAAATAACCAGCAGACACAATCAGCCCAGCGTAGCCACAGACCCCACAAGTGGCCGAAACTGGCTTTCAAGGCTTTCCAAGAGGGGCCAGAATAAGTAATTGAATCCACCTGCACTCACTTAGCTGACTCCAGGCCCCACATTCTGGATTCTTCTAAACTCAGAAATGGCTGAAAGTGGGAGCAGCTAGAGAGCGTGGACACAGGAAGTGCTCAGTAAGCACCTCGACTAAGGAGTGCTGCCGACACGCCACCAGCGGCACGGCTGTCATCAGGAGGTGAGCACACACGTCCTGAGCAGTGGTTTGGGAAGCTACTTTGTCTCCGCTCTACCAACAACAAGGACACGACTGTTCTGTACTGAGTTATTTGCCAGGTAGCGTGCTACACATTTTATTTTACTTAGAACAGTGATGCTATGAGGCATGGACAATGACTACCACCATCTGTAGACAAGGAAGCTGAAGTTTAGAGGGATGAAGTGCCTTGCTCATGGGTGTACAGACATACACCATGCCTGTGTTGCTGAAACCTGAGGTGATGCAGTTCTGATGTCAGAGCCCCGCTCCTACCAGGAGCCGCCAGTATCACTCCACCTGGTCAAGTACCATTCTATTTACCCACCTGTCTCTATCCACTGAGTCCTCTCAACTTCTAAGGCACAGTGATTCATCACAGTTATCCAGGTGTGACACTGTGCAAGAGTCAAAAGAAGTCCTCCTTGAGTGAAACCAGACCAAGTACCACTTGGGCAGTGACAAGAGTCCTGCATCCTTCTCTTTGGCCGGCGAAACGGAGCGGGACCAGCCATCCACCACGGTCTCGGGCAGATGACATTTGCAGGCAGTCCTGTTCTAGGAAGAGCCAGCAGCAGCCCTGACAATCCATTTCCTCACCTTGAAACCTTGATGCCTGGGGCTACTGAACTTGAACTTCTGTTGGTTTAATATACCATCTTTGTTTTCCAAACTTCTACTTCCTGTTAATTCTGTTCTGAGAAATGACCAATACTATAAAAGGATAAAAGCTTTAAAATGCAAGGTAGACACTTAATAGTAAAAACATTTACATTCAAATATATTGCAAGGGGGCAAAAGTCAAGCAACATTTAAGGACGATCAAGTTTCACTAAATGGTTCCATATTTTTGTTGAAAAATATAAAAATATTTCTCTATAAACACAACATAAAAGGCAACGTGAAAATTACCATATTTTATAGAAATCATTAAGTCCATCCTCAAATGTTCCTCTTTAATCCTCTCATTTCAACTTTTAAGTCTAGAGGGGAAAAGTTATTTTAAACCGTGTCCTGTGACTGTTTTAAATTTACACATTTAAATTACTGGGGAAAGTCTTTAGTACTTAATTTTTTACTATAAAAGTAAGACACAAAAATCACTCTGCAGTCAGATGTGACATGAGAGCCAACACAGGTTCTTAAAATCAAGAGCTGCGTTAGGTAGAACTCAGAGACTGCAAGCTCCGTTTTTCTTCTCTCATTGCAGCTGGTGGTAATTCCAGAAGTCCGTGACAGGCTTCCTTAAGCTTCTCTTGATATTTACACACCGCACACAGATCTCACAGTGCATTGTACTCCACACATTTTGATGGATCTGTAGGAAAGTGCTTCTGGCAAATGGTCATTAACCTCTTCAGTCCCTAAGGGAAAAAAAAATAGTGGTTGGCTATGGCATGACTGAACTTTTTAAACTTTTCATTTACCTTTTTGTCGCTGGCTGCCTAGGCCTTCACTGCTGTGCACAGACTTCCTCTGGTTGTGGTGGGGGGGCTATTCTCCAGTCGTGGTGCACAGGCTTCTTGTGGTGGCTTCTCTTCTGGTGGAGCACAGGCTCCATGGTGTGCGAGCTTCAGTAGTTGTGGCTCCCCAGATCTGGAAAACAGGCTCAACAGTTGTGGCACACAGGCTTAGTTGCTCGGAGGCATGTGGAATCCTGACCCGGGGATTGAACCCATGCCTCCTGCACTGGCAGGCAGCCTCTTTACCACTGAGCCATCAGAGAAGCCCTCAAACAACTCTTAAGGTAAGTGGCATCACCACAAACAGAACCAAACAGCAAGAAGAAAAGCCTGCCAATCTCTGAGGTCCCACAGGAAGCAGATAACACAAATATAACTGACTTCTATGAAGCGAGTTATAATCTAAGAGATTAAACATCAGAGAAGCAAGATTTTTCAAACATCTTACTTAAAGTCTTTTGTAGGTTCAAATACTGTCCATATTATGCTGTCTAAGGACTGGGAGTGTGGAGGGAGGCTATCTGTCAGCTCATTTCCAAGAAGGAAGACGTGCTGGCAAAGACAGACCAGGGAATTTGCTTACTTCCTAGCTTTTTACTGTTATATCTTATACCAAGAGGGTATTTGCTTCAGGATAAAGACCCTTCTGGCTTTAGACCAGCTTTTTCTACTGTGAATTCTAATCATGTGGATGCAGAATTGGATCCATGAAATCCATGAAAATGTCTGCGATATCGTTAATCTGGTATCCTAAGTTTTCTTGAAGGAACAGGTGAGAAGAGAGGCAAAACCAGGAAAGGGAGCACTCTGATGAAATACAAAATAGCTTCAGTCCACAGCAAAACACAGCAAGAATTATTATGACCCAATAAAGGCAAACTGATGGTAAGACAAGTGGGGATCATTTTCCTTACACTGCAGGATTAGAATTTTAGGAGTCTGTGCCTTTACAGGAGGTAACTGTGATGCTTAGATACATTCACTAAGCTGATTCTCTGATTTAAAATAAATATTAAAAAAGTCTCCATCATAAAGTTACTATGGAATGTTACAGTAAGTATTTGCAATAAGGACTGCTAGCACCCAGCACAGATTTTTAAAGGGGCACAATCTCATGATGGCACCCCACTCCAGTACTTTTGCCTGGAGAGTCCCATGGACAGAGGAGCCTGGAAGGCTGCAGTCCATGGGGTCGCTGAGGGTCAGACATGACTGAGCGACTTCACTTTCATTTTCATGCACTGGAGAAGGAAATGGCAACCTACTCCAGTGTTCTTGCCTGGAGAATCCCAGGGATGGGGGAGCCTAGTGGGCTGCCATCTCTGGGGTAGCGCAGAGTCGGACATGACTGAAGTGACTTAGCAGCAGCAGCTGCCTATAAATATTTTTCAAATGGAAACAAATCTTCCCAATTAGATCTCTCATGATTTTAGTTTCAAGTTGCTTGAGGATGCTTAAACCAGTAAGATAAGGAGCTGCTTAGCTTAGCTTACTGCAAATAGCTTAAAATCAGTAGTATTCTTAAATATAGTTTTTACTTATATAAAAATAATACATCTATTTAATAAATCCTTATTCAGGACCTACTATATGCCAAGCAATGTTCTAGGCTGTGGGAATACAGCAGAGAATTAGAGAAAAATCACCATTCTCATTGAGAATGCATTCTAATAAAGGAAGACAAGAACAGGTGTAAGACAAGAAACAAAATGACCGTGTAAATGTCTAATATGTCGAATGATGGTAAGTGCTATGGAGAAGATCCGGCAGGCAAGAGGTGTGCACGCTGTGAGAAGTGACCAAGACTCTGGCTTTCCCTGAACACCAAGCCACTTGTTCTCTGAGCAAGACAACATCACAGTCTGGTTTGTATTTTAAATGCATCCCTCTGGAGGCCGTACATATACTGAACAAAAGAGAGGCAAGGAAAGGAGCTCAGAACAGAGACAGTGCAACCATCCAGAGAAGAGAGGTTGGTGGCTGGAACCAAGTGGGGGCAGTGGAGGTGGTGAAGGGATCCGATTCCACATGTAATTTGAATATGGAACCATCATGGTTTGCTGATGTGGGCTGAGAAAGAGAAAAGCCATGGATAATGCCGTGTTTTGTGTGCATGTTATTATATATATATATTTTTTAATCACATAGTTCTTGTATCAAATAATAGCAGTCTCCTGCCTCATCTTTTCCAATCCCTAATTCCTGCATCGCAAAGGCAACCACTTCAAATCTTTGAAGCGTTTCTTTTGGTATTTACTGCTGTATTTCTAAACACTACATTGATAGTGCTTGATTTTTTCTAGTTTTTATTTTTTTCTCTATTAATACTACCAAGGTTGGAAATTTAATTTTCTTACACCTGCACACTGGCCTCACACAGCGTGCACGCACCTTTCTCTCCCCATTCCTTCCACAAATCACAATTTTCAGTGAACACACATTCAGGACATACTTCATAATGTCTACACAAATACTGCCCAAAACAGAGCCAATATCCTTTTTCTTGGGTATTTTCCCCGATCTTTTTGCTTTTCTGTTTAACTATCAGTTCCTTCTCCAACAGTGAGACTACTTGCAGCATGACCAAGTACAACAGGTAGTCTGGGTCCACTCTCTGTTGCAGTCTAGATCAGCTGAATTCCAGACCTCCTTGTACTACTACGATCCTGGAGCATCCTTTCACGTTCCAACTGGGAATTCCTTCTGCCCTGCTCATGTGCTGGATCTTATTTCCTGGATCTTTTGTGTTTGTTTCCCTCATTTTGGTGGAGCACATCCTCCAAGTAGACCCATCATAACATAGAGGAGGTGTTAAGACTGCTGAGGTTCAAATCCCAATCCCACCACCTCTGGTTGTGGGACCTTGGGAACTCACTTCCCCATGCCTCAGTTTCCCAACTTGTAAAGCACATAAATCACAGTATCACACTCATATTACATATGTGAGAGAAGAGAGAATACATACACTAAATTGCTACAAGGACCACACAGTAATAAACAGCACGTAAGTGTGAGCTATGATAATGATTTCAAAGAATTGGACACAAAATTGACAGAGTATGTGACACAAAATGGGCCAAATTTTTGCTACCACCTGTCTAAAAATATCTTAAGCCTATACTCACACTTGACTGATAGTTCATATAGGAACAGAATTCAGAGTTGGGAGATTTTTTTTCCCTCACTATTACAAAGTTACTACTCTATTGTCTTCTTGCTTCCAGTACTGGAATGAGAAGTATGGGGGCATTTTAATTCCTGAGCCTTTGTAAGCAACCTGTTTTTCTCCAGAAGCAATGGCTATCTCGCCTTTATCTTCGGCCCTCGAATATTTCACTATATTGAGCCTCAATATAAGACTCTTCATTTGCCATGCATTCAGCGAGCTCTTCTTTTCATTCTAGAAATGCATGTCCCTCAGTTCTGGGAAGTTTTTGCATTAATTCTTTATTTCCTATCCTCCAATTTCTCTGTTCTCCTTTCCCTAGAATTTGAACAGCTGCAGATCTTATAGGCTGACTCCTTCGTTCTCTTATTTTCTATACCTCTGAGAGTTCAACTTTATCTTCTCTTTTATCTAATTTTTAAAATTTCTGCTGTAACGATTAACTTCTGAAAGCTCAGAATCAATCAAATGTTGATTCTGCCTCTTTTTGTAGCTACTATTCTTATCTCATGGTTACAACTTTATCTAAGAATACTAACTATATTTTTACTTAAAGAATTTTTTTTCTTTCTCCTATACTGTTAAAAAAGGCCGGACTGTGGGATGGGTCTGAAAATGAAAGAGTGGTTGAAACTGGGATAAACTGTCCAGAGGTTCTTTCTCCCTGTGCAAGTGGGCCGCCATTCCCATCTCCTCTCTTTCAGAAAACAAACATTCTGAGGAGTTCTACCCTCAGGCAAGGTGAGATTCCCTACTCAGAACAGACAATTCAAGTGAGAGCTGAACTCCAACGTTACTATGTGTTTTGGTCTCAGTCTTTTATGTTGGAAACTTCCACGAACACCTGATGATCCTAAGTGAACATGCATATTTATGAGTAAGGCAAGAAGGAGCTAAAGGAAACTCACTGAATGGGCAGGGCTTATCAGTGGAACTTCATTTTAGGACAATATGGCAGTATACTAGTTTTTTCAGTGTTGGAATGCTAACACCTGGGTCAGTTCAGAGAAGAACTTCCACTCCTGAGCTGGCAGTAAAAGCCCACCTGACAGAATCAGAGGAACCAAAAGAGAAGAGAAGGGGAAACAGGGGTCCCATTTGTCAACACTACACTCTCTCTTGAACTGTCTGTTCTGAGTAGGGAATCTCACCTTGCCTGAGGGTAGAACCCTCAGAATGTTTGTTTTCTGAAAGAGAGGAGATGGGAATGGCGGCCCACTTGCACAGGGAGAAAGAACCTCTGGAAACAGGGAGAAAGAACCTCTGGACAGTTTATCCTAATTTCAATCACTCCTTCATTTTCAGACCCATCCCACAGTCTGGTCACTTTTAAGTGCCTAAACATCCCATGTCCTGAGCCTTTCTAGATTCTACAGATTCCTCATTAATGACTCCTTAATGACTTTCTCCCCACACAGTATTAACGAAATTGACTTTTTAAAATCATTATTATTTCCAGGAAAATATTTTGCATTTTAAGAAGTATGATGAACTGTACATTTAAGGTGGTACACTTAAGATGGTACACTTAACTGTACACTCAAGATGGTAAAGCTGAGTAAGAAATATTTTTAATTCTCAATAACAGGGAGAAAGAACCTCTGGACAGTTTATCCTAATTTCAATCACTCCTTCATTTTCAGACCCATCCCACAGTCTGGTCACTTTTAAGTGCCTAAACATCCCATGTCCTGAGCCTTTCTAGATTCTACAGATTCCTCATTAATGACTCCTTAATGACTTTCTCCCCACACAGTATTAACGAAATTGACTTTTTAAAATCATTATTATTTCCAGGAAAATATTTTGCATTTTAAGAAGTATGATGAACTGTACATTTAAGGTGGTACACTTAAGATGGTACACTTAACTGTATACTCAAGATGGTAAAGCTGAGTAAGAAATATTTTTAATTCTCAACTTGGTAAAATTTATGACAAATACTTCAGTTTTTAAAAATCTAATAGTAAGCATTAGAGAATATTCTAGATAAGGTATAGGAATATCAAATATGGCTACAGTTTGCTGTATGATAGCTTGTGATACAGGATACAAATCCTGGATAATGAGAGTTGTTTATATCCAGATAAATCAATGAACCATTAAAACAATCAACCGGCATCAACTAAAGCAACACCAGTTCTTTATTACTGCAGAAAACAAAAACTTCTTAAAATCTAACCAAACTACAACCATAACCTTTTAGTTAGATTTGTCTTACCTTATGAACTATCATTAGTCAACAGAACTTGAGGAAGATTTTAAGTAATATTTTTACTGCAATATAAGACATTTAAATATTCACCGGAAGGACTGATGCTGAAGCTGAAGCTCCAATACTCTGGCCACCTGATGCAAAGACCCAAATCATCAGAAAAGACCCTGATGCTGTGAAAGATTGAAGGCAGAAGGAGAAGGGGGCAGTAGAGGATGAGATGGTCCACTCCATGGACATGAACTTGAGCAAACTCTAAGAGACAGTGGAAGACAGAGGAGCCTGGCATGCAGTAGTCCATGGGACGGCAGTTGGATACAACTTAGGGACTAATAACATCACAGGAAAACATTATTAAATCAATTATTTCTGTCCCTGTCACTAGTGTACCCTGTAAGAACAGAGTCTTGAAAATAAACACAAAGATGTGTATAGTGGTGCAGCACAGGAACATGAAGAACACGGGTAAGTTAAGAATGTTCTCCACTTAGCTATTTAAATTCTCTCAATGAAGTCGAAGGATGCTTAATAACTGTTTTTCGTGAGCATCTTATCTGCATTGGACAATATCATCACCCTCATTCTCCACATCTGCATGTTGTCTGGGGTCCCATTCCTTCACTGGGTGCCTCTCTGCCTGAGACTGGGGCCTGTAGTAGAGGGCCTCCTACAGCCACCCTACACCCTCCAGAGTGGCTAGCGGAAGGGGTCATGTGGCCTGGAGATGTTGGCTGGACCGTTTCCTTGGTGGCCTCCCTCCCGGGAACTTTGAGGTACATAAGATGTGCCTAAGATGGCAGAGTAGAAGGATGTGCACTCATCTCCTGTGAGAACTCCAAAACTGCATCTAGCTGCTGAACAACCATCGACAGGAGAATGTTGGATCCCAACAAAAAAGATACCCCATGTCCAAGGGCAAAGGAGAAGCCCCTACAAGACGGCGAAATCAGTTTTAGGATCAAATGCCATACTTGCCACAGATGCTCGGAGGACTCAAGCAAAACCTTGTGCTCACCAGGACCCAGGGATCTCACAGAGACTGAGCCAGACCTGCCTTTGAGTGTTTGAGTGTCTCCTGCAGAAGCACAGGTCAGCAGCGGCCTGCCATGGGAACAGGGGCTCTGGCTACAGCAGACACAAGAGGCGTGGCATGTGAATCCCACCAAGCGACCAGGAAGACAACCCACAAACTGAAGAACAATTATACCAAAGACGTTCCCACACTGTTGTGAAAGTACTAGGGCCCACAACAGATTTCCCAATCTGGGGATCCAGCAAAGGAACTGAGAATCCCCAGAGAATCTGACTTTGAAGGCGAGTAGGATTTGATTATAGAACTTCCACATTACTGGGAAACAGACTCTTGGAGGGCACAAACAAAACCTTGTGCACACCAGGATCCAGGGGAAAGGAGCAGTGACCCCACAAGAGACTGAGCCAGACTGCTCTGTGAGTGTCCAAGAGTCTCCAGCAGAGGCGTGGGACGATGATGGCCTGCTGTGGGATCAGGGGAATGGAATACAACAGTCCTAGAAAAAGCCCTTTTGAAGGAGGTCAGCATTAGCCCTACCATAGTTTGGCCTCAGGCCAAACTGCAGGGAGGGAACACAGCCCCATCATCAAAAGAAAACTGGATTAAAGATTTACTGAGTATGGCCCCTCCCCAAGAAAGGCAATGCAGAAGAATGCTCAAACTACTGCACAATTGCACTAATCTCACATGCTAGCAAACTAATGATCAAAATTCTACAGGTAAGAACCTCTGGACAGTTTATCCTAATTTCAATCACTCCTTCATTTTCAGACCCATCCCACAGTCTGGTCACTTTTAAGTGCCTAAACATCCCATGTCCTGAGCCTTTCTAGATTCTACAGATTCCTCATTAATGACTCCTTAATGACTTTCTCCCCACACAGTATTAACGAAATTGACTTTTTAAAATCATTATTATTTCCAGGAAAATATTTTGCATTTTAAGAAGTATGATGAACTGTACATTTAAGGTGGTACACTTAAGATGGTACACTTAACTGTATACTCAAGATGGTAAAGCTGAGTAAGAAATATTTTTAATTCTCAACTTGGTAAAATTTATGACAAATACTTCAGTTTTTAAAAATCTAATAGTAAGCATTAGAGAATATTCTAGATAAGGTATAGGAATATCAAATATGGCTACAGTTTGCTGTATGATAGCTTGTGATACAGGATACAAATCCTGGATAATGAGAGTTGTTTATATCCAGATAAATCAATGAACCATTAAAACAATCAACCGGCATCAACTAAAGCAACACCAGTTCTTTATTACTGCAGAAAACAAAAACTTCTTAAAATCTAACCAAACTACAACCATAACCTTTTAGTTAGATTTGTCTTACCTTATGAACTATCATTAGTCAACAGAACTTGAGGAAGATTTTAAGTAATATTTTTACTGCAATATAAGACATTTAAATATTCACCGGAAGGACTGATGCTGAAGCTGAAGCTCCAATACTCTGGCCACCTGATGCAAAGACCCAAATCATCAGAAAAGACCCTGATGCTGTGAAAGATTGAAGGCAGAAGGAGAAGGGGGCAGTAGAGGATGAGATGGTCCACTCCATGGACATGAACTTGAGCAAACTCTAAGAGACAGTGGAAGACAGAGGAGCCTGGCATGCAGTAGTCCATGGGACGGCAGTTGGATACAACTTAGGGACTGAATAACATCACAGGAAAACATTATTAAATCAATTATTTCTGTCCCTGTCACTAGTGTACCCTGTAAGAACAGAGTCTCGAAAATAAACACAAAGATGTGTATAGTGGTGCAGCACAGGAACATGAAGAACACGGGTAAGTTAAGAATGTTCTCCACTTAGCTATTTAAATTCTCTCAATGAAGTCGAAGGATGCTTAATAACTGTTTTTCGTGAGCATCTTATCTGCATTGGACAATATCATCACCCTCATTCTCCACATCTGCATGTTGTCTGGGGTCCCATTCCTTCACTGGGTGCCTCTCTGCCTGGGACTGGGGCCTGTAGTAGAGGGCCTCCTACAGCCACCCTACACCCTCCAGAGTGGCTAGCGGAAGGGGTCATGTGGCCTGGAGATGTTGGCTGGACCGTTTCCTTGGTGGCCTCCCTCCCGGGAACTTTGAGGTACATAAGATGTGCCTAAGATGGCAGAGTAGAAGGATGTGCACTCATCTCCTGTGAGAACTCCAAAACTGCATCTAGCTGCTGAACAACCATCGACAGGAGAATGTTGGATCCCAACAAAAAAGATACCCCATGTCCAAGGGCAAAGGAGAAGCCCCTACAAGACGGCGAAATCAGTTTTAGGATCAAATGCCATACTTGCCACAGATGCTCGGAGGACTCAAGCAAAACCTTGTGCTCACCAGGACCCAGGGATCTCACAGAGACTGAGCCAGACCTGCCTTTGAGTGTTTGAGTGTCTCCTGCAGAAGCACAGGTCAGCAGCGGCCTGCCATGGGAACAGGGGCTCTGGCTACAGCAGACACAAGAGGCGTGGCATGTGAATCCCACCAAGCGACCAGGAAGACAACCCACAAACTGAAGAACAATTATACCAAAGACGTTCCCACACTGTTGTGAAAGTACTAGGGCCCACAACAGATTTCCCAATCTGGGGATCCAGCAAAGGAACTGAGAATCCCCAGAGAATCTGACTTTGAAGGCGAGTAGGATTTGATTATAGAACTTCCACATTACTGGGGAAACAGACTCTTGGAGGGCACAAACAAAACCTTGTGCACACCAGGATCCAGGGGAAAGGAGCAGTGACCCCACAAGAGACTGAGCCAGACTGCTCTGTGAGTGTCCAAGAGTCTCCAGCAGAGGCGTGGGACGATGATGGCCTGCTGTGGGATCAGGGGAATGGAATACAACAGTCCTAGAAAAAGCCCTTTTGAAGGAGGTCAGCATTAGCCCTACCATAGTTTGGCCTCAGGCCAAACTGCAGGGAGGGAACACAGCCCCATCATCAAAAGAAAACTGGATTAAAGATTTACTGAGTATGGCCCCTCCCCAAGAAAGGCAATGCAGAAGAATGCTCAAACTACTGCACAATTGCACTAATCTCACATGCTAGCAAACTAATGATCAAAATTCTACAGGCAGGCTTCAGCAATATGTGAATCATGAATTTCCAGATGTTCAAGCTGGTTTTAGAAAAGGCAGAGGAACCAGAGATCAAATTTCCAGCCTCTGTTGGATCATGGAAAAAGCAAGAGAGTTCCAGAAAAACATCTATTTCTGCTTTCTTGACTATGCCAAAGCCTTTGACTATGTGGATCACAATAAACTGTGGAAAATTCTGAAAGAGATGGAAATACCAGACCCCCTGACCTGCCTCTTGAGAAATCTGTATGCAGGTCAGGGAGCAACAGTTAGAACTGGACATGGAACAACAGACTGGTTCCAAATAGGAAAAGGAGTATGTCAAGGCGGTATACTGTCACCCTGCTTATACAACTTATATGCAGAGTACATTAGGAGAAATGCTTGCCTGGCTGAAGCACAAGCTAGAATCGAGACTTCCGGGAGAAATATCAATAACCTCAGATATGCAGATGACACCAACCTTATGGCAGAAACCGAAGAACTAAAGGGCCTCTTGATGAAAGTGAAAGAGGAGAAGTGAAAAAGTTGGCTTAAAACTCAACATTCAGAAAATTAAGTCCCATGACTTCACTTCATGGCAAGTAGATGGGGAAACAGTGGAAACAATGGCTGACTTTATTTCTGGGGGCTCCAAATCACTACAGATTTCATGCTGACTACAGCCATGAAATTAAAAGACGCTTACTCCACGGATGGAAAGTTATGACCAACCTAGACAGCATATTAAAAAGCAGAGACATTACTTTGCCAACAAAGATCCATCTTGTCAAGGCTATGGTTTTCAGTCGTCATGTATGGATATGAGAGTTGGACTATAAAGAAAGCTAAGCACCAAAGAATTGATGCTTTTGAACTGTGGTCTTGGAGAAGACTCTTGAGAGTCCCTTGGACTGCAAGGAGATCCAACCAGTCCATCCTAAAGGAAATCAGTCTTGAATATTCACTGGAATGACTGGATGCTGAAGCTGAAACTCTAATACTTTGGCCACATGATGCCAAGAGCTGACTCACTGGAAAAGACCCTGATGCTGGGAAAGATTGAAGGTAGGAGGAGAAGGGGACGATGATGAGATGGTGGGATGGCACCACTGACTCAATGGAATCTGAGTAAACTCCAGGCGATGGCGATGGACCGGGAGGCCTGGCATGCTGCAGTCCATGGCGTCGCAGAGTCAGACAGGACTGAGTGACTGAGCTGAACTGAGCATTGCCCTGCCCATCAGAGCAAGACGCAGATTTCCCCATAGCCATTCCTCCCATGAGGAAGCTTCCACAAGCCTTTTATCCTTATGCATCTGAGGGCAGACAAAATGGAAACCACAATTATAGAAAACTGATCACTTGGATCACAAGCTTGTCTCACTCAAGAAGTTACAAGCCATGCCATGTAGGGCCACCGAAGACAGTACTCATGGTGGACGGTTCCTCCTAAACATGGTCTACTGGAGAAGGGAATGGCAAATGACTTCAGTATTCTTGCCTGGAGAACCTCATAAACAGTAAGATATGCCACTGAAAGATAAACTACCTAGACTGGTAGCTGCCCAATATGCTACTAGGGCAGAGTGGAGAAGCAGCTTCAGAAAGAATGAAGAGACAGAGCCAAAGCAAAAACAATGCCCAGCTGTGGATGTGAGTGGTGATGGAAGGAAAGTCCGATGTTGTAAAAAAACAATACTGCACAGGAACCTGGAATGTCAGGTCCACGAATCAACGTAAACTGAAAGTGGTCAAACAAGAGATGGCAAGAGTGAACACTGGCATTTTAGGAATCAGTGAACTAAAATGGACCAGAATGAGTGAATTTAATTCAGATGACTATTATATCTACTACTGTGGGCAAGAATCCCTTAGAAGAAATAGAGTAGCCCTCATAGTCAACAAAAGAGTCCAAAATGCAGTACCTGGGTGCAATCTCAAAATCAACAGAATGATCTCAGTTCACTTCCAAGGCAAACCATTCAGTATCACAGTAATCCAAGTCTATGCCCCAAACACTAATGCTGAAGCAGCTGAAGTTGAACAGTTTTATGAAGACCTATAAGACCTCCTAGAACTAACACCAAAACAAATGTCCTTTTCATCACAGGGGACTGGAATGCAAAAGTAGGAAGTCAAGAGATACCTGGAATAATGGAGAAGTTTGGCCTTGGAGTACAAAATGAAGCAGGGCAAAGGCTAACAGAGCTTTGCCAAGAGAACACATTGGTCATACCAAACACCTTCTTCCAACAACACAAGAGAAGACTCTATACATGGATGTCACCAGATGGCCAACACCAAAATCAGATTGATTATATTCTGTGCAGCCAAAGATGGAAAAGTTCTACAGAGTCAGCAAAAACAAGACCGGGAGATGACTGTAGCTCAGATCATGAATTCCTTATTGCAAAATTCAGAATTAAATGGAAGAAAGCAGGGCAAACCACTAGACCATTCAGGTATGACCTAAATCAAATCCCTAACAATTATACAGTGGTAGTGAAAAATAGATTCAAGGGATTAGATCTGATAGACAGAGTGCCTGAAGAACTATGGACAGAGGTTTATTAACACTATACAGGAGACAGTGATCAAAACCATTCCCAAGAAGTGAGCAAGTGACTGAAAGCTGCTCAGTCATGTCTGACTCTCTGCAACCCCATGGACCATATAGTCCACAGAATTCTCCAGGCAAGAATACTGGAGTGGGTAGCCTTTCCTTTCTCCAGGGGATGTTCCCAATACAGGGATCAAACCCAGGTCTCCCACATTGCAGGCGGATTCTTTACCAGCCACAAGATGATGAAAAGGAAAAATCAAAATGGTTGTCTGAGGAAATCTTACAAACAGCTGAGAAAAAAGTCAACCCCATGGACCATATAGTCCACAGAATTCTCCAGGCAAGAATACTGGAGTGGGTAGCCTTTCCTTTCTCCAGGGGATGTTCCCAATACAGGGATCAAACCCAGGTCTCCCACATTGCAGGCGGATTCTTTACCAGCCACAAGATGATGAAAAGGAAAAATCAAAATGGTTGTCTGAGGAAATCTTACAAACAGCTGAGAAAAAAGAACTAAAAGGCAAAAAAAAAAAAAAAAAAAAAAAAGGAAAGATATATCCATCTGAATGCAGAGTTCCAAAGAATAGCAAGGAGAGATAAGAAAGCCTTCTAAGTGATCAATACAAAGAAACAGAGGAAAACAATACAGTGGGAAAGACTTCAAGATCTCTTCAAGAAAATCAGAGATACTAGGGAGCATTTTATGCAAAGATGAGCACCAATAAAGGACAGAAAGTGCATGGACCTAACGTAAGTAGATGTTAAGAGGACAAGAATACACAGAAGGACTACACAAAAAAGATCAGAATGACCCAGATAACTATGATGGTGTGATCACTCACCTAGAGCCAGAAATCCTGGCGTGAGAAGTCAAGTGGGCCTTAGGAAGCATCACTACAAATGAAGCTAGTGGAGGTGATGGAATTCCAGCTGAGCTATTTATTTCAAATCCTAAAAGACAATACTGTTAAAGTGCTGCACTCAGTATGCCAGCAAATTTGGAAAACTTAGCAATGGTCACGGGACTGGAAAGGTTAGTTTTTGTTTTTGTTTTTTAATTCCAATCGCAAAGAAAGGCAATGCCAAAGAAAGTTTAAAGTACCACACACTGCACTCATCTCACACGCTAGCAAACAATTGCTCAAAATTTTTCAATCTAGGCTTCAATAATATGTGAACGGTGAACTTCCAGATGTTCAAGTTGGTTTAAGAAAAGGCAGAGGAACCAAAGATTAAATTGCGAACATCTGCTAGATCATAGAAAAAGCAAGGGAATTTCAGGAAAACATCTACTTCTGTTTAAGTGACCACACTAAAGACTTGATTGTGTGGATCACAACAAACTGCAGAAAATTCTTCAAGAGATAGGAACACCAGACCACCTTACCTGTCTCCTGGGAAATCTGTATGGAGTCAAGAAGCAACAGTTAGAACTGAACATGGAACAATAGATTGGTTTAAAATTGGGAAAGAAGTACATCAAGGCTCTACATTGTCACCTTGCTTATTTAACTTCTATGCAGAGTACATAATGAGAAATGCTGCACTGGATAAAGCACAGTCTGGAATCAAGATTGCAAGAGAAATACTGATAACCTCAGATATGCAGATGAAACCACCCTTATGGCAGAAAGGAAAAAGGAACTAAAGAACCTCTTGATAAAAATGAAAAAGGAAAGTGTAAAAGTTGGCTTAAAACACAACATCCAAGAAACAAAGATCATGGCATCTGGTCCCATCACTTCATGGTAAATAGATGGGGAAACAATAGAAACAGTGACAGACCTTTATTTTCAGTTCAGTTCAGTCACTCAGACATGTCCACCTCTTTGTGATCCCATAAACTGCAGCACGCTAGGCCTCCCTGTCCATCACCAACTCCCAGAGTTCACCCAAACACATGTCCACTGTGTCAGTGATGCTATCCAACCATCTCATCCTCTGTCGTCCCCTTTTCCTCCTGCCCTCAATTTTTCCCAGCATCAGGGTCTTTCCCCTGATGTCAGCTCTTCGCATCAGGTGGCCAAAGCACTGGAGTTTCAGCTTCAGCCATCAATCCTTCCAATGAATATTCAGGACTGATCTCCTTTAGGATGGACTGGTTGGATCTCCTAGCAGTCCAAGGGACTCTCAAGAGTCTTCTCCAACACCACAGTTAAAAGGCATCAATTCTTCTGTGCTCAGCTTTCTTTATAGTCTAACTCTCATATCCATACAGGACTACTGGAAAAACCATAGCCTTGACTAGACAGACCTTTGTTGACAAAATAATGTTTGTACTTTTTAATATGCTGTCTACATTGGTCATAACTTTCCTTCCAAGGAGTAAGCGTCTTTTAATTTCATGGTTGCGATCACCATCTGCAGTGATTTTGGAGCCTAAAAAATAAAGTCAGCCACTGTTTCCACTATTTCCCCATATATTTGCCATGAAATGATGAGACCAGACACCATGATCTTAGTTTTCTGAACGTTGAGCTTTACATGTCCATTTCTAACTGTGCTTCCTGACCTGCATACAGGTTTCTCAAGAGGCAGGTCGGGTGGTCTGGTATTCCCATCTCTTTCAGAATTTTCCATAGTTTACTGTGATCCATGCAGTCAAAGGCTTTGGCACAGACAATAAAGCAGAAATAGATGTTTTTCTGGAACTCTCTTGCCTTTTCCATGATCCAGCGGATGTTGGCAATTTGATCTCTGCTTCTTCTGCCTTTTCTAAAACCAGCTTGAACATCTGGAAGTTCACAGTTCACATATTGCTGAAGCGTGGCTTGGAGAATTTTGAGCATTACTTTACTAGCATGTGAGATGAGTGCAATTGTGCGGTAGTCTGACCATTCTTTGGTATTGTCTTCCTTTGGGATTGGAATGAAAACTGACCTTTTCCAGTGCTGTGGCCATTGCAGAAGTTTTCCAAATTTGCTCACATACTGAGTGCAGCTCTTTCACAGAATCATCTTTTAGGATTTGAAACAGCTCAACTGGAATTCCATCCTCCACTAGCTTTGTTTGTAGTGATGCTTTCTAAGGCCCACTTGATTTCATGTTCCAGGATATCTGGCTAAGGTGAGTGACCACACCATCATGATTATCTGGATCATGAAGATCTATTCTTGCCACCTCTTCTTAATATCTTCTGCTTCTGTTAGGTCCATACCATTTCTGCCCTTTATTGAACCCATCTTTGCATGAAATGTTCCCTCAGTATCTCTGATTTTCTTGAAGAGATCTCTAGTCTTTCCCATTCTATTGTTTTCCTCTATTTCTTTGCATTGATTGATGAGGAAGGCTTTCTTATCTCTCCTTGCTATGCTTTGGAACTCTGCAGTCAGATGTTTCTTTCTTTCCTTTTCTCCTTTGTTTTTCGCTTCCCTTCTTTTCATAGCTATTTGTAAGGCCTCCTGAGACAGCCATTTTGCTTTTTCACATTTCTTATTCTTGGGGATGGTCTATATCCCTATCTCTTGTACAACATCACAAACCTCCAACCATAGTTCATCAGGCTCTCTATCAGATCTAGTCCCTTAAATCTGCTTCTCACTTCTACTGTATAATCGTAAGGGATTTGATTAGGTCATACTTGAATGGTCTACTGGTTTTGCCCACTTTCTTCAATGTAAGTCTGAATTTGGAAATAAGGAGTTCATGATCTGAGCCACAGTCAGCTCCCAGTCTTGTTTTTGCTGACTGTAGAGCTTCTCTGTCTTCGCTGCAAAGAATAAAATCAATCTGAGTTCGGTGTTAGCCATCTGGTGACATCCACGTATAGAGTCTTCTCTTGTGTTGTTGGAAGAGGGTGTTTACTATGACCAGTGTGTTCTCTTGGCAAAACTCTATTAGCCTTTACCCTGCTTCATTCTGTACTCCAAGGCCAAATTTGCCTGTTACTCCAGGTGTTTTTTGAGTTCCTACTTTTGCATTCCAGTCCCCTATACTGAAAAGGACATCTTTGGGGGGTATTAGTTCTAGAAAGTCTTTAGGTCTTCATAGAACCATTCAACTTCAGCTTCTTCAGCATTACTGTTCAGGGTATAGACTTGGATTACTATGATATTGAATGGTTTGCCTTGGAAACGAATAGATCATTCCATTGTTTTTGAGATTGCATCCAAGTACTTACTGCATTTCAGACTCTTTTGTTGACCATGATGGCTATTCCATTTCTTCTAAGGGAATCCTGCCCACAGTAGTAGATATAATGGTCATCTGAGTTAACTTCACCCATTCCAGTCCATTTTAGTTTGCTGATTCCTAGAATGTTGACGTTCACTCTTGCCATCTCCTGCTTGACCATTTCCAATTTGCATCGATTCATGGGCCTAACATTCCAGGCTCCTATGCAATATTGCTCCTTACAGCATTGGTCCTTGCTTTGATCACCAGTCACATCCACAACTGGGTGTTGTTTTTGCTTTGGCTCCATCCCTTCATTCTTCTTGGAGTTATATCTCCACTGATCTCTAGTAGCATATTGGGTACCTACTGACCTGGTGAGTTCATCTTTCAGGGAACATCTTTCAGAGTTCCATTTTCAGTGAGCAGTCATTCAGGTCTGACAGAATGTGGTCCACTAGAGAAGAGAATGGCAAACCACTTCAGTATTCTTGCCTTGAGAACATGAACAGTATGAAAAGACAAAAAGATAGACACTGAAAGAATTTTATTTTGGTGGGCTCCAAAATCACTGCAGACGGTGACTGCAGCCATGAATTAGAAGGCGCTTGCTCCTTAGACAAAAAGCTCTGACAAACCTAAGCAGTGTATTAAAAAGCAGAGACATTACTTTGACAAAGTCCATATAATCAAAGCTATGGTTTTTCCAGTAGTCGAATGTGAGACGGATGTGAGGGCTGGACTATACAGAAAGCTGAGCATTGAAGAATTGATGCTTTTCAACTGTGATGTTGGAGAAGACTCTTGAGAGTCCCTTGCACAGCAAGGAGATACAATCAGTCCATCCTAAAGGAAATCAGTCCTGAATATTTACTGGAAGGACTGATGCTAAGCTGAAACTTCAATTATTTGGCCACTGATGCTAAGAACTGACTCATTGGAAAAGACCCTGATGCTGGGAAAGATTGAAGGCAGGAGGAGAAGGGGAAAACAGAGGATAAGATGGTTGGATGGCATCACTGACTCACTGGACATGAGTTTGAACAAGCTCTGGGAGTTGGTGATGAACAGGGAAGCCTAGCATGCTGCAGTCCATGGGGTCTCAAAGAGTCGGACATGACTGAGCAACTGAACTAAACTGAATGAACTGCCAATGTTCTAATAAAGGAATGAATTAACATGAGATAGTTAAAAATTAATCCTAACTTTGATGGAATACACCTTTAACCCCAAGTGTGATTTGCTAAAAATGTGTACTTAATAAAAATTTCTACACTTTCAACACTCATAGCCATGTATATACCAAGGCCAATCCTTCAAAGAGTGTCCACAGGAATTCTTTTCACACAAGTGTATATGATTAAAATTGACTGGATCTAAATTACTCATTCCAGACTTTTCAATTTCTGATCTGGATCAAGCTGCCTGGGACAAAAGCAATCTCATGCTGCTTCCTATGAAGAGTCCCAGTGCAACTGTCAAATGTATCCAACTGCTCAGGCTCTGCAGGACTTAGTAGAAAATTAAAGAAAACTCACTTTGTGACTAACTTAATCTTCTTCTCAAGTTTACAGTAAGAAACAGAGCTGCTCCCATTTTTACCTGTCTGAATGTTTGTTACATAAATGAACAGAATTACAAATTGAAAGGTTTATCATTTTATAGAAAGTAGTACCAAATGACAGGTGATAATTACATTCTGAAAACAGCACTCACCTACTTAATGAAAGTAGGTAAAAATGTATGGCGAAAGACCAATCTGAGGAAAGATTTTATTTATCTGACCTATAAGGACTTCATAGTGCAAGATGATCTTTTCTTTTTTTTTTCTCATACATGTGATTGAGAAATATAAGTTAATATCCCAAGCAAAATGTCTGTTCAGCTGCCAGCTAAAAAGCATCATGGCACCAACCCTGAGTGTTCTATATCATAATGTAATATAGGGCTTTCCTGGAGGCCCAGTGATAGAGAATCCACCTGCCAATGCAAAAGACACAAGTTCAGTACCTGGTCTGGGAAGATCCCACACGCAGTGGAACAACTAATAAGGGCATGCACCACAACTACTGAGCCTGTGCTCCTGAGCCTGGGAGCCACAACAACTGGGCCCACGTGTTGCAACTACTGACGCCTGCACACCTAGAACCCACGCTCGGCAACTAGAGAAGCCACTACAACAGAGAAGCGTGTGCATCCCAACGAAGAGCAGCCCCCACTCACCACAACTATAGAAAAGCCTGTGCAGCAATGAATACCCAACACAGCCAAAAACAGAATAAACTTAGAAAACATTTTAAGGTAATATAGATGAAAGAGAAATGCTAAGCAGTATTTTTCTCTAAAAATTTGTTTTAATACACCAGGAAGTTATTAAATGGGTAAACTGTTACCAAAGTAACTTGCCTTTAAGAAATGCTTTTTCAGACCCAAGAATGCCAGAAGGTAGGATAAGGCCACTTGACCCACAAATGTGTGACATAGAATCTGATGCATAGTGTTTACCAACTAACAATGATATTGTGTATCCAGGACATGGATCAAGCTGTGATTGCTCATTGCAATAGTGAATGTTTCTGTTATACCACTTTCAGCAATACATAAACATGTTATAAATTTACAAATGTTTCACAAAAACAAATTAAGCAAAGTCCAGATGAAATATGCCAAACTCTGAAACGCAGATATAAATATTTGACATAAAATGCTGAAATGACATTTTCACCAAGGAAGTTTACAAATTTGAAGTTACTGAACACAACTTGCTGGAGAAGAGTATTAAGGAACATTTTGCCTTGTGGAATAGTGAAGACTTGAGAAAAATTATTTGGAATGAATATTACTCCTTAATCTTCTAATTCCCAAAGAAACATGTGCTGAAACACAGCACACAGAACAGTTAATCTACATGAATTAGGAAGGGTACACTCAAGTTGGGTAATATGATGGTAGTACTTCCAAGGATTTTACAAAGGTCTGGGCAAGACCGGGACCAACAAGAGACAGTACAGCATCCCCTAGCCGGCAATACCCCAAAGCCATGGCCAGCCTGTTTCCAAGAGGTGAGGGAAGAAGGTGGTGACTCAAAGTAGACAGAGATGGCCAGACCTTGAGGAGGGGTGCAGTGACTCCACAAGAGGAAGCCAGGAAAATAAACACCCCAAACTCGTTCCTCTCCTGCCTACAAAATGCCTTCCCATCTCTCTCACAGCCCACCCCATTCAGAAGTCAGAGGGCAAGGGAGCCTGTCACTGTTGTTCATAAAAGTCAGGTTTCCAGGGCACAAGGTATGGGAACAGGTAAGGAAGGATGGACTGGATCTGGAGGGCAAATCACCATGTGAGGTCAATTTCAGCTTTTTGTCCTCCTCTTCTACCTTTTCAAGACATGTCTGGAAATGACTGAATTACCAAGACGAACTAATAAGACCTTCCCGTAATCTGTGGAGAAGCTTTACTCAAACCTGGGCCAAAGGTTACATCTGCGTTTGGCAGACAAACCAAAGTCCTGGAAGTTCTTACCAACAGTTCCATCTCATCCGATGGAACTGTTAACTAATATGCTATCCAACTTCTCTTTGATCTGCATGGTGAGAAAACCCTCCCTGTGGTGTGTTTAATTTTTGTGAGAAAGAGAACGCTTCAAACAATTTTCACAGTTTAAATTCTACAGAGGTTTGCATAAAACCCAAAGATGAAATATTATAGTAAAGAGCCCCTTGAATTGTTTCCAGGCCCAAATACTAGAGTGGGTATCCCTTCCCTTCTCCAAGGGATCTTCCCAACCGAGGGATCAAACCCAGGTCTCCCACACTGTAAGCAGATTCTTTACCAGCTGAGCCACCAGGGAAGCCCTAGTAAAAATCCCCTTGAATTGTTTTCACTGTATTTCAGAAGACAGTTATTTCTTACCAGTATTTCTATGCAAAAAGTAATTATTCTATACATTCCAAGATTTCATTTAAGTGATGCCCAAGATCTGGCAATATTAACCAATAATGACACACATCAAAATAATGGTTAATTCTGATGGGAGGAGTGCTTAGGCTCAGAAAAGGGATGAGGGAAACTTCAGGGATGCTACTAGAAACTTCCTGTTATCTAGACCTTGTTTTACATCTTGATACAAAATCACACGTACATGAAGAATCACTGAGCTGTACGATTAAGATCAGTACACTTTACATGCTTCACTACTTACAAAGGTTTACTATATCTTAATTTAGAAAGAAAATACCCTATTAAATGACTTTCACAATTATCTCCTCAGCAAATACCTTAACGATGAAAAGGTTTGGGTTTACACATTTACTACGGGGTCAACAAACTACAGCCCACAGGCTGCTCATCCCTTTTCTACACGGAATTTCACTGGAACACAGCCGCTGGCTGCTTTCACACAGCTGCAGGGCTGGAGAGTTGTAGCAGAAACCTATGAAGTGCAAAGCTAAAGTATTTACTACCTGACCCTTTAAGAAAAAGTGGGTTGCTCCCTGACTTCAACTTCAAATCATATATTTAAACCATCCCTTTGTAGGAATAATTAAAATTAGTCTCACCCAAATACCAAAATAAGAGGAGAGAGATTCAAAAGACAGCTTAGTAAATCACTCAGTTAATTGTAATCAAGAATTTCATAAAATGCTAACATGGAGGTGGCAGCATTTTGCCTTGAGCTGCACCATGGGTTTAAGATAGATCAAAAACTAGCACTTAATTTGGCCTCACAAACTGCTAATTTTTTGTGTTTTTTTATTGCCAATATTTTAAAAATAGGAACATATGCTTTTTTTAAAAATTAAGGATTCTGGCATCTCACTAAAACAAAGGAAGATGGAGCAACATTAGAAAGACATTCCTACAGAGTAACAATGAGCGGAGGTGACGCCAGTGATGCTAAGGCTGAGATGCAGGTGGCACTTGATGCTGCGCCTGCACTGCCGCGGTCTTGAATTCTTATCCTATGTTGAGCGCAATGGAACTGACAACCCTGTTCATCACCTGTCCCTGCTCTCATCACAGAGGCGACAGGCAAATGAAACACCGCTTCTCTGTCTACATGAAAAGTAGGGAAAGACGAGTCAGATCAAGGGTCAGGAGTTTCTCACCACTCAGCTCACGCGTTACCTGACTACCCTGTGAGCGTCAATTTGCAGCCTCAGGTTTAAGCAACAGCCTCTAGTGAAAACAGCAGAGAGCTATCAACGGACCAGAAAAGGGTAATAGTTAACCAGATTCTTTCAAATATCAAGTGGTAGGGATCTCCCCTATATCTTCTAAAGCAGCCCTACTCCTATTCTGGGGCAATTCTGCCTGTTGAAAAGTTTCTTTGTATTATTTTTGCAACCTCTTGCCAGTCTACCATTGTTTCAAGACAAAAAGATTAAAAAAGGAAGAACCTTTTCCTTAAACTGATTAGAAATGTGTCTATACCTTGCTGCTGTTGTTTAGTCGCTAAGTCACGTCTGACTCTTGGTGATCACAAGGACACAGGCTCCTCTGTCAATGGAATTCTCAAGGAAAGGATACTGGAGTGGGTTGCCATTTCCTTCTCCAGCAGGTCTTCCTGACCCAGGAATCAAACCAGCATTTCCTGCATTGGCAGGTGGAATCTTTACCATTGCGTCACCAGGGCCTTAACTGTATAGGACAAAGTTAACCCCTCTTCTACCACAAAGTTCTCTCTTTATCGACAGTTACCCAGACCCCCAACAAGAGTCTCCTTTCTCAAGGACTAGAATAAAAGCCAGACTTTCACCTCTCTTGCCTCTGAGCATTCATTCAATGGGCAAATCTTGATTGAGCACCCACCATGAGCACTATTTCTAGACTCTGAGGCCACATCAGTGAGCTATGCTCCTGCCTTGTGGAACGTACACTAAATTAAATTATTACGTCTCTCTAACATGTAGCATAAGCTCTCACTAGACCTTCCAGTAGCCATACTACACTACTGTTATTGTACTTACAGTCCACCAAATTCCCTAATTCTTCCAGATATACACTGAAAACTGCTCAAGCAACTGACAGCTCAAATTTCTTTATGGTCATAATCTTTTAGAATAAGATAAGTACTAATTTTTTAGAATCAGTCTTTTTCTTCAGTCTGTCAAGCACTTCCAGAATGCAAATTTCTTCTCCACCTGAACGTACAGCCTATCTCTTCTGTTTCTTACTGTCTGTAAATCTGATAAATATATCTCTTGGTAGAGTCATCCAAGTTGGTCATGAAAACTGTTGAACAGGAGAGTGCTGAGGTCACTAAGAACTCCATCCACCAGCACCCACCCAGACAGACATGGATTCGTTACTCAGTCCTCATGGCTTCTCTCACTCAACAAGCTGAGTCCACCTGGTTGTCTTATCATATTTACATCTGTACACAAGAATACTATTATGTTTAGGTCAAACACCTTCCTAAAATTCAGATATAGTATGTTCACCAATATTCCCTAATCACCTTGGGGGAAAAGGAATGGAAGGAGAAAAGTTAAAAAGAAAGAACACTGCAGTTTCCCTGGTGATTCAGAGGTAGCAAACTGCCTGCCAAAGCAGAAGACACAGGCTCAGTCCCTGATCCAGAAAGATTCCACATGCTGCAGAGCAACTAAGCCCACGCGCCACAACTATGGAGCCTGTGCCGCAGAGCCCAGGTGCCTAGAGTCCAAGCTCACAACAAGAGAAGTCACCGCAATGAGAACCCCACACATCACAACCAGAGGGTAGCCCCTGCTCTCCACAAGCACAGCAAGACCCAGCACAGCCAAAAATAATATATTTTTTTTTACAAAAACAAAGCACAGTGGAGGGAGGATAAGTATAATAATAAATACTATTTCAAAAAAACCCCAGAAATCTTTAAAGTACTAGGCATATTTTAAAAAAGGAAAGACGTTTCTAAGATGGTAATCAAATCACTGTTTAAAAAAGGCAGGGCTTCCCAGATGGCTCAGTGGAAAAGAATCTGCCTGCCACTGCAGGAGACTCAGATTTAATCCCTGGGTCAGGAAGATCCCCTATAGGAGGAAATGGCAACCCACTCCAGTATTCTTGCCTGGAAAATTCCATGGACAGAGGAGCCTCGTGGGCTACAGTCCACTGGGTTGCAAAAAAAAAAGAGTCAGACAAGACTGAGCGTGCACCACACACACACATACACACAAAATGAACTTTTATACACACTATAGCTTTGGCCATGGTATAGCTGAAGACAATCAGTAAATTTAATCACTGGAAACAATATTCCATTGTTAAAGCCAAGCCACTTTTTCCCCCAACTAAAAGCTTTTTGCCTTCAATACAGTCAATGGTGGTTATTTAAAAAATGGAAATGTCTTTGATTTCCACAACTATATTTGAACTCTAAAATTCTGCAGTTCCCATTAGGGGGTCAAGCTGAAATCATATTTTGAAATGTTAATACATATGAATAAGGCACAAAGCATGACACGCAAAATAATCTCTAGCACTTGGAACTGAAATGAAATAAAATGGTAATGCATGAATATGATAGCAACTATTGTCCGGCACAAATTCTAAGAACATGTTATGCATTTTAAGTGAATCTTATACTTTAAATAAACTTTGAGTTTCATCTTCAAGCTTTAACATTAACATCCAGCAAAAGTAATTATACAGACAAAACCTGGGACCATTGATAACCTGGCAAAAACTAGGTTATAACTGAGGTTTTCTTCCCCACTAAAAACAAAAGTTTAATCCAACAACAGTATTATCAGGTTTATGTGAGGCTCAATAACTTTAAGAAAATAAATTATAAAAACTTTAAATCTATTTAATGTGTAGAGAAGAGTTGTTACAAATTATTTAAAAAATACTACTAGCCAAATTTTGACTATTCATACCTTTTTAGTCTAGATATTAAACTTACCTTGAAAATAACACAATTGTGACTTATTGCAAAATACTCTAAATTCATCATTCTTCAGTAAATTCCAAAAGCAAACAGTAATAGTTTTATTTCACTACTAAGGTAATTAAAGCACAACACTCGACTCTGTCTTCCATCATCTATGACATTTAAGGTTTCTGTTTTACAGTTCAGTGAAGGGATCTTAAATACAAGCACTACTTATACAAAGTGTGGACTGCACCCTGTCATGCTATGTCCTATTGCTGTAATTCTCCTTCTCTCAAAACTTAGTTTGAGAAGTGGGGAATGTTAACCTCCAGAGCACTTTGCCCTCCAAACTACTTACCTGAATATATTTCCGCTGTGTCTCATCATTTAAAACATGTGCAACGTGCTTGGAAAAAATCTTTTCTCTGCCAGTTCTGGCGTGGATGCCAACCATAGTAACACCAATGGGCCAAGGGGCGTTTCCAATGGCCATCTGAAGATAGGCATCATTAGCCTAAAGAGAAAGTTTAAGTAGAGATCAGAAAGGCAGAAATATTTTGTTGGCCCAAATTTTTCATTTAAAGTATTTCACAGCCCTAGATGATGTAATTTTCATCCACCTCTTAGGCATGTTGAAAATATTACTATTCCCATTATTCAAACAAAAGAAATTAAAACAGGGGTGACTGATTGCTTGCCCACAACCACAAACGTCTCTGGAAAAACAGAAACCAATGCTAACTAACCCAGTGAGTAAAAAGACAAACATTCTTTGCAGCCTTCAGGCATTAAATATTAATGCAGCTCAGATCTGGAAGTACAGGGAGGCAATCTGATGCACTAATAGAGACTCCAGTCTGAGTCTCTGTTAGACCCAATCTTCTCCATAGGTGGTCACAAGGAAGACAGAGGCTAACTAGTTTTTCATAATCCCACCTGAAGCTACATCCTCTCCCCACACAGCAGTGTGGGCCTCTGAAAGTAGCGTGGGCTCTGTGTGCTGGGACTATCACATTGGTCCCAAGGCAGATGTGTAAACAGATTAAAAACTGGCCCTCGAATAGCTCAAGGATGAGATCGTTTCACTTTGGCCCCCTGAAACCTCCCACCTGCCAAGAATCTTAAAAATAAAAGCTACAGTTTCCCTGGTGGCTCAGTGGTAAAGAACCCACCTCCCAATGCAGGAGACACGGGTTCAATCCCTGGTCCAAGAAGAGCCCACATGCCGTGGAGCAACTAAGCCTGTGCACCACAACTACTGAGCCTGTGCTCTAGAGCCTGGGGACTGCAGTTACTGAAGCCCACGTGCCCTAGAGCCCATGCTCAGCAAGAGGAGAAGCCACCACAATGAGAAGCCCGCACAGCACAGCTAGAGAGTAGCCCCCGCTCACTGCGATTAGAGAAAGTCTGCGCAGCAGTGAAGACCCAGCACAGCCAATGAATAAAGTTATATTTTTAAAAAATTTAAGGCTACAAAATGAGAAGACAGAAAGCAACAAAGACAAATGGCTTTTTCTAAACCAAGTGTGGCTCCTCGTGGAGGCAAAGAAGGAAAAGTACAAAACAGAAAGCAAGTAAATTCTAGAAGACCCAGTGGTGTCAGAGAGGCTTATACAGCCAGGACTCAAAGAGATTTTAATTTTAAATATCAAACACCCATGAGACTGATAATGTAGAATTTTAGAAGGGCGTACACATTTTTTATCACTGATTCTTGTGCATGAGAAATCACTGGATATTAACTGATAAAATTTCCAATATTTGGTTTCCCCCAATTTTCAAAGAAAATTGTCCAAATATTAAAGTTTTAGCTCTGTCTGTACTTTATATAAAATAAACTTTCCCAGCTTCTCACATAATATATGAGAATGAGAAAAGTAAGGAGAAGCCATGGTTTCGAGCAGACAAGTGACCTGATTTCTCTCTGCAGTGATGGTGACCTTATCCATCCATCTCAATGGAATCACCCTTCCTAAGCAACAGGCAACTCACAGAAACTACCCAAAATTAAAGCTGACACTCATAAAATAGAAACAGTTTCTTTGACTAATGAACTGGCCCCCATGCAGAGGGAGTAGCTCATCAGGGAGCCCTTTAGTCACCCAGGATCACCAAGCTAAGGACAGACACTCAGAGCACAGGAATAAGCAATGGCTTCCCCACTTTCCTGGTAGAGCCTCTCTACTGCTCTGGAACTGTCACTGGAGGTGCTGCCCGTAAGTCCTCCCCTCCTCCTCCTCTCTTGGAAGACAGCCCACGGGAGCCTCCCTCCTCAACTTGGCTGATGGCCCACGAGTGCTGGCATACTTCCAGTGCTGCTAGTGGTACAGGAGGCCCTTCTTTTCCTGTTCATCACCACCAACTGAGAGCCTTCCACCCACCTTTCTAAACTCTGCCCTCAGAGCATGTGGACACCAGATCTCTCTCCTCAGCCACTTCCTCCCCAAGTCCATTCAGGAATAAAAACACTGCAGCAAGGGGAAGAGTCCTCCCTTACTAGGCTCTGCTATGTTGCAGCACTGAAAAGGGAGCAAGGAATTCTGGCAGCCTGATCTGGAACATCTCAGAGAAACCAGCCTAAAAGGGGTTAAGTTCCATGGTATCATTAGTTCAACAATTCAGCTATATTATAGATTAAGCAGGCTTTTACAGTTGGCCTGAGAAACTGATCTAACAACTTTGCTTCTATGGGAAAATTGGTTCCAAGCCATATGAATCATCTATAAACTTAGAAATTTAGTCCCATTCATGAAATGAACACTGCCTATATCCAATTTGTGCTCTGCAGAATCTTTATACTTTCCTTTAAAATGACTAAAAAATAAAATGTGGTCTGAAAATTTATTCACACCTAACAATATTTATCATATCTAACAATAAAGCTGACAATAAATTATAAAATGCAAAGTTTTTAAAATTTATTTCACATTTATTCTTAAATCTGCTATTAAAATACCACCACATGAGATAAACATATTATGCATACAATCTAGATACACTCATAAATATAATTTCGATGCACAGCATGACAATGTACCTTCACGTATTCCCTCTGCAACATGAATTTAATAATATCTGTTATGGATTCTTTAATATCAGCAGGAAGATTCTGGAAAAGGAAAAAAATAATTATGGAAGTTCAGTATGTAGTTATAGATCACATTTATCCTAATTTTTATATATTCTATTTTTAAAAAATCAGTTAATGAAAGCATTTTTTGAGAAACCTCACCCTCTTCCGTAGCTTTCTGAAAAGGGGTCTGAGATAGGATTCAGTCTGTTTCTGAGTAGCACTGTTCAGTTTACCCTGCACACTGCGCTTCACATAATCCTCTCTGGCATTCAGCTCTTTAGCCCAAACACCAAGAAGAAACTGTGGAAAGAAAGGATAAATTTAGACTACAATGCCACCCAGTGGTTTCATAAGCACGAAAGTTCTCTGATGCACAAAACAGTATACATTCATCCTTAGAGTAAATGTCTTAAATGATTAATATTAATTGCTGATGTTTTAATGGACTGTTTCTGCTTAGTAACTCATAAATGTTTTAAAGCAGTGCTTTACAGATATCTATTTTACACATATTCCTAGCTCAGTGTGATCCACTTCCTCCATAAAAAGAACTCCGGGCTGAAATACGAAAAAGTTCCTTTTTCAGGCCAGAAACTCTGCACCCCAAGTTCCTGGGATGAAATAGGAAAGTTTCACAGGTAACTGTTTGACAGAAATAAACTTTTACTTGTATTTCTATTACATAAAATTCAACCTGCCTAGACTTACCAGCCATAATGCCATGTGTTGTGATATTTAATCAGTTTTCCAAGGATGATGATGTTGTATTTGGACTTTGTACTTTTGCAGTAGAGACCACAATTCAATTAAAAATCCCTCTAAAACACTTGACCAAAGAAGGAAGGAAAAAAGAAACAAAAATACAAGAAACTATGACCAGCCCCCATCCCACCCTAGAAAACTACCCAGGTGCTCCTTGAATTTAATTACACAAAGAGCATCCTTTCTGGAGGCAGCTAAACAGTGAAGGCTGAGGAGGCCATATTCCCCTAGTGGTGTTACCTATGCATGTGCTATTGGGAGAGGCCGTCGCTCAGAGGAAATTCTAGTCCATACTAGATCCCACGCCCTAGCTAATTCCATGCAAAATCCTCAGTGGGTTAAGAATCTTGATGACCGATTCTACTGTATTTAAACTGCAAATACAAGTAAAAGCATTTCTTGCATTTAAATCTCTTGGTCTGAATATAAATATTGGTAATTTGTGAAGAAATGTTACCTAAACCACTAAAGAGAGAAAAGCTGGGAAGACAGAATGAGCTACTGATAATCCTGTGAAAGGTTACCCGAGTGTTTGCTTTTTTCACTGCCAATGTCTTGCCACTTTTTCCTTATGTCGTCTCTCAGAGAAGCTTCTGGAACCCTCTCCTTATTATACTCTTTCCCAGGATGTTTAAAAAAATTTTTTAATCCTTAAAACTTCTTGTTCATTCTACTGCTTTGATACTTTTCTGTGTGTTTACAATAAGAAGTCAGATTTACAACTGCCATGAAGATAGTAAATACACATTTTGTTTAACCTCTACATCCAAACACATACCAACATTATAAACACTACAAATGCAGAAATATTTAATGAGAGTCTCCTTTTCCAGTCTTTAACTCTTAAACAATTCAGAACTGTAAGACCAAAAAAAAAAAAAGTAAGACCAATTCTTATCTAAAGAAAACACCCTCCTTTCCTAGCCAAAAAGTACATACCTTAAGGAACTTGGTAATGATGTCCATGTCTTTATGATCATCACCTTTTCCTAAAGACTCTCCCAGAGCCTGAAAAGAAGGAATGTTTCTGTTTGTTAGTCAGGAGCAACAGCTGAATATATATGCTATAACATCCTCCAAACGTGGCCCTTTATTACATGTACGGTCCAATTTTGATTTAAAGCCTGAGAGAATTTCTAGATAGGTTAAAAATATCAATCTGCCATTTAAATTTAGACAGCACGTTATCTTTTATGAATCTAAAGATAAAGGGAGTGACTGCTAATATATGTGAGGTTTCTCTCTAGGGGAATAAAAATGCTCTAAAGTTAGACTTGTGAATGAACTATGTGAATACACTAAAACTCACTGAACTGTACATATTAAAAGGATAAATTGCATAGTATGTGACTATCTCCAAAGTTGTTTAAAATGCCCAGAACTGATCTGCTCACCAGTTTTATTTCAGTAAAATTCAGGGGAGTACAAATAAAATAACCTCCTCACATATGTACACCTAAACCTAATTCATGCTGATGTATGGCAGAAATCAAACCAATATTGTAAAGCAGTCAATCAATTAAAAATAAATACATATTAAAAGATAAATAAAAAGGGGGGAAATCTCAAAAAAACAAATAACCTAAACTACAATCTCACAGCAGTCAACATGAGTTAAGAGCAAGGAATGAAAGGTAACAGAAAAATGACTTTACAATTATTAAGAAATGTAAGTCATTATTTTTGTTCATGCTAGACAGATAATTCAAAATTATTTCAAATAATATTACATGTATCACTCCACATTCAATACACTGGCAAAAATAAGAAAGCAAGATATGGCCAAATGTTGGCAGGGATATACAGATATACTGCTGATGGTGGAGTAAAGACTGGTACACCCATTCCAAAGAGCAACCTGGCACTATTCAGACAAGTTAAGAAGCAATCTTGTTTCTGGTCCAGAGGGGTTATGTACAAGACTGTCTGGCACAAAACTGTGGTAACAGGAAGAGGGGAGCCATTGTGCTATGATTACATAATTGTGCTATTATTAAAAGGCACTGAAAGTCACACTGTATAAAAGATTATGTAACAATTAAAACCAAAGGTTTAGATGACATAGAATATCAAGGATGGAACTTGAAAATAAAAAACAGAATGAAGAATTTCACAGTAAAGCATCATTTATGTACACTGAAGCATATGCATACAAAACATTACTGGTTTTACAAGGCCATCAATAAATAAAAGGATGTACACATCAAACATATCAGAATGAATACTTTTGAAGGCAGGGGGGAGGGGAACATGTGTAGAAAATGAGAAAAAAGGGAGTGAATAAACATCAGGCATGAAATAGAAGAAGGGCCTTTGTAACGACCAAAGATGCCAGGGTGCTGTGAGCCGAACAGTCTAATGACATGTTCAGCCATCGGCTCCAGGAAATGAAAGGTGGGGTGGAGGGTGAGGAAGGTGGTGGAGGGGTCACCTCTAATTCTTCAATTGTGGTGTTTTCTTCGTGAACTTTCAAATCATTCTGCGTGTCTTCTTCTCCAGGCTCTTGGCCACCCACAAGTTCATTGAGGTACTGCTGATCAATCTTATCCAAAGCTGCTTTCAGATCATTCCTCAATCCCTGAAGAAAGGTAAAAAGTTACACCTAGTATGAAATTTCATTGATGTTTCACTTCTGATTTTTTTCTCTGATAATAAGTATAATTCATTTTTTTCTCCACAAGGAAACTCAAACAATATTTCAATTTATTATACAGCTATCACTACTGTACATTCAAAGTCAATTCTTATGAACATATTCAAATGTAAAAGAATATATTGCCAAATGTTGGCAGGGATATACAGATATACTGCTGATGGTGGAGTAAAGACTGGTACACCCATTCCAAAGAGCAACCTGGCACTATTCAGACAAGTTAAGAAGCAATCTTGTTTCTGGTCCAGAGGGGTTATGTACAAGACTGTCTGGCACAAAACTGTGGTAACAGGAAGAGGGGAGCCATTGTGCTATGATTACATAATTGTGCTATTATTAAAAGGCACTGAAAGTCACACTGTATAAAAGATTATGTAACAATTAAAACCAAAGGTTTAGATGACATAGAATATCAAGGATGGAACTTGAAAATAAAAAATGAAGAATTTCACAGTAAAGCATCATTTATGTACACTGAAGCATATGCATACAAAACATTACTGGTTTTACAAGGCCATCAATAAATAAAAGGATGTACACATCAAACATATCAGAATGAATACTTTTGAAGGCAGGGGGGAGGGGAACATGTGTAGAAAATGAGAAAAAAGGGAGTGAATAAACATCAGGCATGAAATAGAAGAAGGGCCTTTGTAACGACCAAAGATGCCAGGGTGCTGGAAGCCGAACAGTCTAATGACATGTTCAGCCATCGGCTCCAGGAAATGAAAGGTGGGGTGGAGGGTGAGGAAGGTGGTGGAGGGGTCACCTCTAATTCTTCAATTGTGGTGTTTTCTTCATGAACTTTCAAATCATTCTGCGTGTCTTCTTCTCCAGGCTCTTGGCCACCCACAAGTTCATTGAGGTACTGCTGATCAATCTTATCCAAAGCTGCTTTCAGATCATTCCTCAATCCCTGAAGAAAGGTAAAAAGTTACACCTAGTATGAAATTTCATTGATGTTTCACTTCTGATTTTTTTCTCTGATAATAAGTATAATTCATTTTTTTCTCCACAAGGAAACTCAAACAATATTTCAATTTATTATACAGCTATCACTACTGTACATTCAAAGTCAATTCTTATGAACATATTCAAATGTAAAAGAATATATAATAATATAATAGCTAGTCTGATGGTCAGAAAAATAAAAAATATGAGTGACAAATCCAATTAAGAATCTGCATAAATGCTGTAATTTTCTAATGAGGCCTAGAGAGAGTGACCAGGTACTCCACTCATTTTCCTGGTTCACTGCTTTCCACTTCTAAAACATTTGGCAAGCTCAACAGTATAAAGCCAGAGTTTCAACCACATCCTAGACTTCAATATATTTCTAACAAACCAGTAAACTCCACATTTTATCTACTTCTAGTTTGTGATCATTTGATTAAAATGAAAGCCTTAAAGATAGACCCTAATCATATACCACATATAAAAATTAACTCAAAATGGATCAAGACTTAAATGTAAGGGTTAAAACTATAAAACTGTAATTCTTAGAGTTAACTACAACAGAAAATCTGATTTAAAATAAGCAAAAGACTTGAATAGACAATACACAATGGCCAATAAATAAATGAAAAGATGCTCAAGCTCCTTAATCATTGGGGAAATGCAAACCAAACCATAGATATACCACTTAACAACCATCAGGATGGATATTGTAAACAGAAAACAGAAAATAACAACATGGCTATGATATGGAGAAACAGACCCATTGTGCACTGCTGGAAATGTAAAATAGTATAGCTGCTGTGGAAAATGTTAGGGCAATTTCTCAAAAAGTTAAACATACCTACATCAAGGCACATTACAGTTAAAATGTCAAAAGTTAAAGACAGTTCCTACAAGAGAACACAGGCAGAGCACTCTGACATAAATCTTAGCAGTATTTTCTTTAATCAGTCTCCTAAGGTAAAAGAAATAAAAGCAAAACCAAATCAATGGGACCTGATTAAACTTAAAAGCTTTTGCAAAGCAATGAAACCATCAGCAAAATGAAAAAACAACCTACTGAATGGGAGAAAATATTTCCAAATGATGTGACCCTCAAGGGATAAATATCCAAAATATATAAACAGCTCATACAACTCAATATCAAAAAACAACCCAATCCAAAAATGGTCAGAAGACCACAAAAGACATTTTTCAGAGAAGACATACATATGGCTAACGGGCACATGAAAAGATGTTCTACATTACTAATTATTCAGTTCAGTTGCTCAGTCATGTCCACCTCTTTGCGACCCCATGAACTGCAACACGCCAGGCTTCCCTGGCCATCACCAACTCCCAGAGCTTGCTCAAACTCATGTCCATCGAGTCAGTGATGCCATCCAATCATCTCATCCTCTGTCGTCCCCTTCTCCTCCTGCCTTCAATCTTTTCCAGCATCAGGGTCTTTTCAAATAAATCAGTTCTTCGCATCAAGTGGCCAAAGTATTGGAGCTTCAGCTTCAGCATCAGTCCTTACAATGAACATTCAGGACTGATTTCCTTTAGGATTGACTGGTTGGATCTTCTTGCAGTCCAAGGGATTCTCAAGAGTCTTCTCCAACACCACAGTTCAAAAGCATCAATTCTTAGGCTCAGCTTTCTTTATAGTCCAACTCTCACATCCACACATGACCACTGGAAAAACCATAGCCATAGCTTTGACTAGACGGACCACTAATTACAAGAGAAATGCAAATCAAAACCACAATGAGGTATCACCTCACACAAGTCAGAATAGCCATCATTAAAAAGCCTACAAACAACAAATGCTGAAGAGGATATGGAGTAAAGGGAACCCTTGTACACTAGTGGGGGGAATGAAAACTAATAAAACCACTATTGAAAAATAGCTTCTTAAAAAACAAAATATAGAACCACCATATGACACAGCAATGCCACTCCTGCATATGCATCCAGAAAAAAACAAAAATATGAAAAGACACATGCCCTCCAAAGTTCACAGCAGCACTAGTTATAACAACCAAGACATGGAAGTGGATCAAATGCCCCACAGACAACTGGATTAAGAACATGTATGTATGTCTCTCTCTCTCAGTTCAGTTCAGTCGCTCAGTCGTGTCCAACTCTGCGACCCCATGAATCGAAGCACGACAGGCCTCCCTGTCCATCATCAACTCCTGGAGTTCACTCAGACTCACGTACATCGAGTCAGTGATGCCATCCAGCTATCTCATCCTCGGTCGTCCCCTTCTCCTCCTGCCCTCAATCCCTCCCAGCATCAGAGTCTTTTCTCAGCGGATGTTGGCAATTTGATCTCTGGTTCCTCTGCCTTTTCTAAAACCAGCTTGAACATCTGGAAGTTCACAGTTCACGTATTGCTGAAGCCTGGCTTGAAGAATTTTGAGCATTACTTTACTAGCGTGTGAGATGAGTGCAATTGTGCGGTAGTTTGAGCATTCTTTGGCATTGTCTAATTCTCTCGCTCACACACACACAAAACACAGGAATATTACTCAGCCATAATAAAGAATGGAATTCTGGCACTTGCAACAACATGGATTGATCTGAGAGTATATGTCTTCTGAAATAAGTTAGACTGAGAAAGACAAATACAGTATGTTACCACTTATGTAGAATCTAAAAAAATAATACAAATGAGTATATATGCAAAACAGAGACAGACTCACAGATACAGAAAACAAACTTGTGGTTACTAATGAGAAAAACAAAGGGGAGAGTGACAAATTAGGGGTACCGGATATACAAACTACATTTAAAATAGAAAAGCAACAAGGATGTCGTATGCTGCTGCTGCTGCTGCTGCTACTAAGTCACTTCAGTCATGTCCAACTCTGTGCAACCCCATAGACAGCAGTCCACGAGGCTCCCCCGTCCCTGGGACTCTCCAGGCAAGAATGCTGTATAGCATGGAGAATTATACCCATTATTGTGTAATAACCTATAATGGAGTATAAACTGCAAAAAATACATCACTATGCTCTCTACCTGAAGTTAACATAATATTGTAAATCAATTACACTCTACTCTTTTTTTAAAAAGTTACAGAAAGGAAAGAGTCTTAAAAGCAGCAGGAGAAAAACAATTTGCTTTGTATAAGGAGCCACCGCCCAATAAGACTATCAGAATATTTTTTAGTAGAAACTTTGCAGGCCAGGAGGGAGTGGCACAATATATTTGAAGTGCTAAAAGAAAAAACTTCTGAGAACACGCTACCCAGCAAAGTTATCATTCAGAATTGAAGGAGCAACAGAGTTTTCAGACAAGCAAAAGCTAAGAGAGTTTCTAACCACTAAACTATCCTTTTAAGAAATATTAAAGGGACTTCTTTCAGCTGGCAAGAAAACATATTAAAGTATAAATCTCAATGATAAAAGTAAATGTATGGTACAGGTGGTAAATTAATCACGTATACAGTAGTATGAAGATTAAAAGCAAAAGTAGTAAAAGTAACTATAAGTGCAGTAATTAGTTAAGCGCTACACAACACAAAAAGATGCAAAATGGGGTATCAGAAAAAAATGTGGAGGGAGAGGAGGTAAAGTGCTGAGCTTCAGAATGTGTTCAAACTTATTAACCTTTAGACAGTTCCAGTTACAAAATAAATAAGTCACATGGATATAATGTACAGCATGATGACTAAAAATACTGCACTGCACATTTCAAAGTTACTCAGAGATCTTTAAAAAAGTCTTCATCACAAAAAAAAATTTTTTTAACCATATACAGTGATGAATATTAGATTTACTGTGGTGATCATTTTGCAATATATACAAATATCAAATCATTATGTTGTACACCTGAAATATGTTATATGTCAATTATACCTCAACTTTTAAAAGTACAAATAAATTCTAGTATTGAATAAGATCAGAATACGGCAGGTTGTAGTAAGTTAATATTAAAAGCTAGAAAATTTCTCGAGTAATGAGACATGAGTAGCAGAAAAATTAAATCAGATAACAAAAACTGAACAGTGCATGTTAGCATTTTAGACTCTTTTGATAAGGAAAGTGACTTGGGATATAGAAGAGGAACAAATACTACTGAAATGAGGCATTACAAAACCAATTAGCTCTTTCTAAGAATTTAGGTAAGGAAACTGTAGATAGGACTGAAAATAAAAACAAATTGCTGTGCACATGAATAATATAAATGAAGAAAATGTTTTAAATTCATTTATGTTTTTAAAAAGAAGTTAAACATAGAATCACCATACAATTCAGCAATTCCACTTCTAGGAATATGTGTAAAAGAAGAGAAAGCAAGGAACTTGAACAGATATTTTTATACCTGTGTCCATAGCAGCATTATTCAGAACAGACCAAAAGGTAGAAGCAACCTACCTGTCCAACAAGGATGAATGGATTAACAAAATGGTGTCCATATGTACAATGGGATATTAGCTTTAAAAGGGCAGGAAATGCTGACCTCTGCTAAACGAAGCTGCACCTTTAGGTCAGCATGCCTAGTAAGAAGGCCAGACTCGGGGCCTTCAGGTGACCTCATCCACAACCCTCACCTGATTGTATCACAGGTGAGACCCCAACCAAAACATTACCCAGCTTAACCCAATCGAACCACAGGACGTGATGGAGAATGACAAACTATCTTAGGATACAAGGTCTCAGGGTGGTTTGTTACCATCACAAATGACTGAGAAAGATTTTATGATAATGAATTGCTTTAAGATATAAGTTTTGGGATGGTTTCACAACTACATATAACCACATCTGTCTCTCTCAGTAACTGTAAGAGCAGGTAAATAAGTAAATAAGGCCACAAAAGATCTAAACACCACTGTAATAGACATTTCAAAAGCATACTCTTTTCAAGAGCCCATGGAATATTCACCAAGATGGATTATAAGCTGAGCCATAAAACAAGAGCAGAGTTCTAAAAGTAAAGCTGAAACTATTAAAGTTTCAGAAGAAAATACAGAAAATACCACCTCTTTAAGATCTTAGGGTAGGCAAAGCATTTTCTTAAGCAAAACACCACAAGCAGTAATTATAAAGTGAACTTTGTCAAAATTCAAAAGTCCTGCTCATGAAAAAACACCATTAAGAAAACAGGTTAAAGCTTAGGAAAAAATAAGATACAAAACATGAATTTGTACATCTAACGAAGAATCCAGGTTATACATAAAGAACTACTATAATTCAAAAATAAAAAGCCCAACTGAAACATGAATACTGCATAGAGAAAGATGTGGCTTGTAAGTCTACAAAAAGATGCTCATAATCTTTAGTTGTCAGGGAATTGTGAATAGAACCACATGAGATACTACCACACAAATAAGAAAATGGTTAAAATTTTAAAGACTAACAATAATAAACACTAATGAGACAACACTGGCAATATCCGGCATTTCTTAAAAAGTTGAGCATACATATACTGTTACTATTTAGCAATTCCACTTCCAGAGACATAAAAATGTATCTGATCTAGGAGAAATAACATAGAGCCAAAAAAGATTTGTGTAAGAATGTTCACAGCAGTTTTAGTCATAACAGCCTAAGGCTAGAAACATATTGTGAAATATTCATATTACTGAATATCACCAGCAATAAAGAGGAACAAGTTTCCAACATCCACAATAACATGGATGAATCCACAAAATCTTACACAGAGCAAAAGAAGCCAGACATATCCTCTGTGACTCCACCCAAGTGAAATACTAACACAAGTAAAGTTCATCGATGGTGACAGAATTTAAAATGGTGGTTGATCAGGAATGGAGGAGAAAGAGTCCAGGGACTGGCCAAGAAGGAGTGCTGCGGAGTTTTCATGTGTGTGTGATGAAAATACTCTATATCTTCATAAGGGTAGTGGCCACACACTTGCAAGCATTTTCAAAATGCACTGAATCGCATGCTCAAGATGTATGCCTTTTAAAAGAAAATTACATTTAGCAGCAATAATCTGGCAACTTCATTTTTCCTTTTTTCCTTATAATAAGGCAATTATTTGAAGTCGTCAAAGCCTGTAGTATTCTTAGCTATGTGGTACAATGATATTCTAGCTTTGTTCTTCTTACCTTGTTAACTTCTGGTGTGAGGATCTCTATTTTTCTTAAACGTTGAAAAGCATCATAATCTGTTTCTCCAAACAGTCTGATTGGTTCTCCTCTTTCTCTCAATCTTCTGATAACCTATTTAAAAAAAAAAAAGAAAGAAACAATAGTAATTCCTATTTTAGAAGACTAAACACTTATTTTGAAAATTAGATGTGAAAGTAAGTTATATTTGCTTTTTCTTTAGTTTTCCACGAACAGATATACTGAATTACTGTCTCACTGTCATTTGGTGAGTGTTACAGAAAGGACCAATTTGTGCAGTAGGCAACATAAGAAAACCATTAAGATGGGAAGGAGTGATACAGAAGAAAAAAAAGTCTGGAGTCAGTTGATAAGCCAATGACCACAGACAGGGAAGGGTCAGCACTGTAATAATAAATTAAAACCCAAAACTACTCCCTTAGACAAGAAAGTGAGTTACAAATGGGTGGAGGGGGGCACATGCAGGGCTTTTGGAGGGCTGAAAATATTCCTCCTTGACTTTGGTAATGGTTGTATGAGTGTCTGTTTTGTTTTGCAATTATCCACTATATTGCACATTTTACACACACTCTGTATTTCATAAAAAGGACTAATAAAATTATAATTAAGAAAATAAGCCGTAATTAGAAAAAAAATTACCAAGAACTTAGTCTAGGAACTGAAATAGTATCACACTTAGAAACCACTGGCAAGGCTTCCACTGGATTAACTGAAACTAAAACTTAGATGTCATCTAGTGGGTATCTCCTGGAGAAGGCGATGGCATCCCACTCCAGTACTCTTGCCTGGAAAGTCCTATGGACAGAGGAGCCTGGTAGGCTGCAGTCCATGGGGTCACAAAGAGTTGGACACGACTGAGTGACTTCACTTTCACGCCTTGGAGAAGGAAATGGCAACCAACTCCAGTGCTCCTGCCTGGAGAATCCCAGGGACAGCGGAGCCTAGCGGGCTGCCGTCTATGGGGTTGCACTGAGTCGGACGTGACTGAAGCGACTTAGCAGCAGCAGTGCTGTCTCCAATCAATGCAGAAATGACCTCAACACCACCTTCTTCAGGCCACTGTCTGATGAATGACAGGAATCACACCTCTTCATGGAGCAGCCCATCTTATCTTTGGATAGTTATACTATGCTTCTCAAAATAAACCAAAACCTACCTCTTTCAATTATCTCAGCTTTATGAAAAGACAATAATCAATGCTTTTTCAAAATTAGAGCTGTGGTCAATGGATCTGTTTTCAAAAATCTCTAATATTCTTCTCTTCAGGCCAAGTATTCAGAAGTCCTTCATCTAGTTTTCCCATGACAGCTTCTGGAGTCAGCCCTCCCTTCTTCTGAACGTTTCATTTTGCTCTAAGTTCATTTCATTGTGTGCTCTGTGTATATAATCTTAACTCTTTTTTCACAAGAATATCTTAAAATTTTGCTGTTGTTGAAGGAAAATAATATTGACCAGGGAATGGACAAAGCCTATAGGCTAGAGTATGAACTGATGGAACGTGTTTACAGAGCTCTTTGGTAATTTATATCCAAAGTGTTAGACATGTATTAATATATAGGCTTTAGTAGACTCCAAAAATGATATTTCTAGAAAATTTTCCAAAGGAAATTAATCATATATTATTACACATGCAATGACATCTATATAAGGATGTTCACTTCAGTATAACCTATAAAAGGGAAATACTGAGGCAATCTAAATGACCATTAACAAAGAATTGGTTTTAAAAACAAAGTAGTAGTTCTAAAATATTATGGGAAATTATGCAGTCATAAAAAATTATATAGACCTCTATATTTTGACTTAGAATGATGTATTAAGAGAAAGTAAAAGGAAATCAACCCTGAATATTCATCAGAAGGACTGATGCTGAAGCTGAAGCTCCAATACTTTGGCCGCCTGATGTGAAGAGCCAACTCACTGGAGAAGATACTGATGCTGGGAAAGATTGAAGACAAAAGGAGAAGAGGGCAGTAGAGGATGAGATGGTTTGATAGCATCACCAAGTCAAAAGATATGAATTTGAGCAAACTTGGGAGACAGTGGAGGACAGAGAGAAGCCTGGCAGGATACAGACCATGGGGTTGCAAAGAGTGGGGCACAGACTTAGTAACTGAACAACAACAACAAAATTTACCGTTTTGTAACTTACTTTCTCTTAACACATAAATGATATTATTGTAAATAACTTTGAAAATTATCTAAATATAATTATTTCAATATATGCATTTAATTATACTTATTTAGAATGCTGTTTCAGAGAAGGCAATGGCACCCCACTCCAGTACTCTTGCCTGGAAAATCCCATGGATGGAGGAGCTTGGTGGGCTGCAGTCCATGGGATCGCTGAGAGTTGGACACAACTCAGTGACTTCACTTTCACTTTTATGCACTGGAGAAGGAAATGGCAACCCACTCCAGTGTTCTTGCCTGGAGAATCCCTGGTGGGCTGCCATCTATGGGGTCGCACAAAGTTGGACACGACTGAAGCGACTTAGCAGTACCAGAATGTGTTTAGTTTTTAAAGTTTAGAAGGATATATTCTTTAAAAAATTTAAGACATAAGATATTCTTTAAACTATTTAAGACAACAGTATCAAGAAAAGCAGAAATTTAGAACCTCATAGAGAAAACTGAACTAAAATACTGTGCTGGTCAGGTAAGTCATTTTATTTGGGAAATGATGACATAAAAGTTATTAGAACTAGAGATGAATGTAATCCTGTGGAGATTCTTTTTTTTTTTTTTAAACAAAGCACTCATATATAAACTTACCTCTTGCCTAGAAAGAGTCATGGGTAATTTTTCCTCTGCCAGTTCAAGTTCTAATACTGGATTCGATGAAGTTAATGGTTTCTGGTCCTCATCTTTTGGCTGTATCTACATTAATAGCCAAAAGAAATGAAATTCTCCTTTTAAAATACAATATGGTTTAACATGTAACGTTCTATACATTCCATATCTATCAAAATGAAACATGTTTAACATATTGAAGGTTTTTTAAGTGTCCCTCTGAGCAAACAGCTCATAATTGATGTACATGCTTGCGAGAGCACAGGGACACCCAAGGAGAGAGCGTGCAGCCTGGAAGCATTCTTGCTACAGAAGAGCGACAGAAGTTACCAATAAAATGGTTTCCACAATCAAAAACTTAAAGGCTGAAATCTAGACTCACTTTCTACCTAAACTCCAAGATTTTTACTTTCTTCTTGGAAACAATCAGCTTGCTTCTCCTCTTTGAGAAAATCATCTTTCAGGGTTATTTGATCCTTGCTCTAGATTTAAAATGAAGACCAAAAAAAAAAGAACTGCTTGATAACAAAAAACCTGTGAAGCCTCAAGTATAAGCTCTTTCCTATCCTGATTTTTGAAAGGTATATTCCAAGTGCACAGGAATCATTGCTGGATGTGTAAAAAAAACTTCCCAGTGCTCCACAGAACTTGCCCGTGAACTGAGCCATGAAGAAAATAATGAAAACCAGCCACTCTCTACTCATAGCACACGGAGATGAAACTGGACACTGTTTTTCATATGAACCTGCAGGGAAAAAAATCTCTTCTAACACTTTCTTGAGTCAGCTTCCCAAGTCACAGTTTAGGAAAATTGAGTTCAGCAGTTTATAAGTCCCACTGCGTGGTCTGTAAAAAGACACTGAAACGTTGACCCTAAGACAAATCTAATATGTCAAAAGAAAATCCAAAAAAAATCAAAGAAGATCAACATTAAGGGAAACCATTCAGTTAAGAAAGGCTATATGGTTACAATTTTATACTTGATGATTCCACACTTTAGGTTAAAGGTTATATTAACCAGTGTTAATAGTGATAACAGAAAATATAAGTAAAAAATTAAACTTTTGCCATTTTCACAAACCAAATCAGCATCAAGTCTCAATAAATGGTAACTAGTTTTTGTAAGAGAATAAAAGTAACATGCTGTATTTTCACTACTACCAACAAGGAACCATTAAATATGCTTCAGAAAGAAAACCCTGTGTTTTCCTTTTAAGCATAAAAACAGGTATTTCTCCCAAAATCTCAGGATGAAAAGCATTTTCAATTATAAAATGGCAGTGAGTAGCCTTAAGGAAAAGACCTAAGACATTCTGTCAGCCAGACTCAATGTTACAAGCGGTATCTTTACAGCAATGATTTTGCTTCAGTGCTTTCCTCTATACTGGCAAGAAAGAACTGCTGTTATAGCAAGAGCAATCTAAACAAAGGCAAACTGTCACTGTTTAATTCCCTACCTTATCAAAAAGTTAAAAAGGTTCCAATCTAAGGATATGGGAAAGCAACCGAGTCAGTGGACTAAACCAAAGGTAAGTGATTCTTATTTTAAGTGAGTAAGACAATGCTAGCAAGCAAATAATGGGAATCCTTTCTGACTATCTACTTGACATTTAGATGGTTTTAAAACATATTTTAATTCCCTACACTAGAAGCAAATGAAATCAACATACTTAAGTATCAAAATACCAATGTAAACTTTCATATTTTAGAAACCTATCAGAAATACAACTACAGTTTTAACACCTACCCTCTCCCAAAAGTACAAAATGAAAGCAAATCCATATACATACCGTTTGCATTCTTCATGCTTTCTTCTAGAAATGCTATGCCAGATAAAATTAATTTCCAGAACTTTCCCCATTACATGCAAAGAGTATTATTGTATAATCAATGTTTCATGAGCAGAGTCGATTTCAAATTTATGATTTGTCAAAAGTATTTCAAAAGAACCTCTGAACTTTGCTTAAAAAAATCAGACTAGATACAGTCATCTTTTAAAATGAATTAAACACAACTTCACCTCGTAACCTTTAACCCCTCCCAATAAAAACCCCAATACATTGTTAACTAGGTCATCTCAAAGATAATTTTAGTCATGTTTCTAAAATATTCAAAGTTTTCTAGACAACTCATTTCTTTCTAATATTTCAAGATCACATTTTGTATCCAGTAGGGTGAGCAGTGTTTGAAATGTGATACCTTATCATATAAAATGACTATATCTCAGGCAGAGGTACTGAGGGCCAAAAGGGATTATTCACATTGCAAACATAAAACAATGGCTTAAAATATTCAGGAGAAAGCAGGGGAAATACCACTGCTGATACCACTGCTGCTGAATGAATAAAATGTTTTGAACCCTTTACAAATGGACTTTTATTGGGAGAGGTGGGGAAAGGAGTGGTGGTAGTGATGAAAATGAGGTAGTATCAGATCCAGGACTTAATTAAAAGGAAAAAAACTCAAGCTTTGATCTCAAGCCACTTCATGCTGTCCACAAAAAGCCAAACCATTCCAAGCCAAAGGTCATGCATGTATTTTCCTGAATTCAAGATTAAAAGAAAAAAAAGAAAAACAAAATCATACCTCTCCAGATGGCTTCTCACTTATAGGCTAATGTATAACATTGATAAATTGAACAAAGATCAATTGTTTTGTTACTTTAACATGGGCTATATAAATTTAAACTCAGAAATATATAATTTAACATAAAAGCAGGTACTCATACCTTGTAGCCACATCTTTCAAAATATGCTTCCTCTTCTTTTTTTGCAAGTTCACTACGCTTGAAATATTTTTTATTTTCCTATTTAAGAAAGAAGTAAGTTAATAATAACAGAAGTTTTAACTTTCCTATTGAAGATACAAGTAAGTTTCTTCCTAGTGAAGAAATAAGTTCAAATTTCATGTCTCTTGATCAAGAACTGTGAAAGTTTTTCAAGAACTATAAAGTTTTTTAGGTCCCACA
>SJYC01112597.1:0-10605 GCA_006408675.1 Madoqua kirkii | reverse complement strand
ACGGACTCGATGGACGAGTCTGAGTGAACTCCGAGAGATGGTAATGAACAGGGAGGCCTGGCGTGCTGCAATTCATGGAGTCACAAACAGTCGGACTCAACTGAGTGACTGAACTGAACTGATGATTCAGCAATCCCACTCCTGGGCACATACCCAGACAAAATTATAATTTGAAAAGATACATGCACCCGTATGTCCATAGCAGAACTATTCACAATAGCCAAGACATGTAAACAATCTAAATGTCCAGTGACAGATAAATGCATAAAGTAGATGTGAGATATATAAATATAGATATATAATGGAATACTACTTGGGTATTAAAAAGAATGAAATAATGCCATTTGCAGCCCCATGGATAGATGCAGAGATTACTATACTAAGTTAAGTAAGTCAGAAAGGGAATGACAAATACAGTATGATATCACTTATATGTGGAATCTAAAATACAACACAAATGAACACCTTCATAAAACAGAAACAGACTCACAGACACCTAGAGCAGACTTATGGCTGGCCAAGGTGGAGGGCAGGTGGAGGAGGGAAGGATTGGAAGCTTGGGATTAGCAAATGCAAGCTATTATAAATGGGATGCATTAAAAAAAAAAAAAAAACAGGTCTTACTATATAGCATAGAGAGCTCTATTCAGTATCTTGTGATAAACCACAGTGGGAAAGAACATGAAAAAGAATATATATATATACATAATGTATGCATAACTGGGTCATTTTGCTGTACAACAGAAACTAACACAACATTGTAAATCAACTATACTTTAATTCAAAAATTTTAAAGCCTTTTAATTATAGGGGAGAGATTAAACTCGTGGCGGTAGATACAATTTGCTAACTGTAAAATGCTAGTTTTTACTAAAATCTCGTATTTTTTCACTAGCAACAGATATCGTCAGTTGTTGCCTTTAAGTGACAAGCTCACTTTGTTCGTTTGTAAGAAGATGTCTCCCAGTAACCAAGTCTGAATACCATATTTTGTCTCTGGCTTATTCTTTTAAGTAAAAGTAGTAGCCCACACACAGAAAGAAAGAAGAGCTGGCTCAGCTTACAATTCAGACAACACACATGCTTTTCCTACAGCCAACCATTAGAATTCAGAATGCAACCGAAGTGCTTCATGTGTACTTCCGGTTTCATCACACACAGAATATTAAAAAGATGCCTAGCCATGTGGCAAGAGTTGATAAAATTAATCATTTTTACTGCTTTATTAAGAACTTTTTAGGTGAAGCTGGCTTTCGTGTATGTGAGGGCATGAATATGAAGAATCTGGCGAGTGGAACAGTTCAGAGCCACAGTTTTGATTCATGCTAATGCATCAGTGAACTTACTATTGCTTTTGTACCGTCAATGTAAATGTCAGCTTTCTAAAATGTGATATATAAATTCTTGTTCCACTTATACTTTTTATGGAGTGGGGTTTTGTCAGAGGAGAAAATTATCTTAAAGATCACATGGAAGTAAATATTTCCAAAAATAGCCACAAAAAATAGTGAAAAGGTGGGTGACTTGTTACTTCCTTTTTTCCACCCTTTTTTTTCTTTTGGGACCAGAGGATAATTGCTTCACAATATTGTCTTAGCTTCTGAATTGCTACTTCTAACCTAAGGACTAACTGCTAAGGAACTGCTGTCCCCGGCTATTATTGTTTGGTCACTCAGTCATGTCTGACTCTGCGAACCCGTGACCTGTAGCCCACCAAGCTCCCCTCTTCATGGGATTTCCCAGGCAAGAATACTGGAATGGGTAGCAATTTCCTTCTTCAGGGCATCTTTCCAACTCAGGGATTGAACTCATGTCTCTTCCATTGGCAGGTGGATTTTTACCACTGAACCACCAGGGAAGCCCGCTGTCCCATCATAAACAATTATAAAAATAGAGGAAATATATGAAACGAACTATTTTTTCAGGTATTGGACAACAGGCAGCACAGGCCTTTGAGGCTATGATCAGGGAAACCAATGAGGTGAGCACTCGCTCTGGACTGCTACCTGGATACAAGTTTCCAGGATACAAGACACAGGCAGAACCCAGATGTCTCACTTAGTTGAGGAAAGGAGTTCTGGGACACTAATGAGGCTACATTTGTGGGACAGAATCCTGAGGAGGAGAAAGGCACTGAAGGAGAAATCTCAAGAGATCTGCAGAGGAATCCACTCAGATCATTGACTGAATCCTAATCTTCGAGTTTAGATGAAACTCCCAAGACTGAGTAAAGAATCACCCTGAAGCAGAGACCACACAATACTCAGAACTTGAACAGGGACAGGCCTACACCAGGCATGGAATAGAGTTTTCAGAAGGGAGTCACCCGCACAGGGGTGATCTAATTGATTTTAGATGGAAGGCTGCTCTGATGTACCTTAAAAAAAGCAGAAAAGCCATCCTCGAAAGTGTCAATCTGATTCCAACTAACTTCACTGTGTGTCAGATCAAAGGTCAATATTTTTGAAGGGATACAACGATATCTAGCACCCAACAATGTAAAAATCCAGTGTCCTGAAATCCAACAAACTACTGGCATACAGAAAATATAATTCATAATCAAGAGACGTCCATCAACAGAAATATACTTAGAAATGACAGAGATGGTGAAATAGGAAAGCTTCTAAATCAGCTACTATAAGTTGCCCAGAGGCTCAAAAATGCAGGGAAAAACAGGCACACTGGAGAGAGAAATGGAAGAAAAAGGAACAAAGAAAAGATTGACTATAGACTTCCTATCAGAAATTATATAAGCCAGGAGACAAAGGAGTGACCTTTTTAAGTACTGAAAGAAAAATCTGTCAATCTAGAATTCTACACTCAACAAATTGATCTATTAAAAATGAAGGTGAACTAAAAATTTTTTTCATACAAAAGAAATGAGAGGATAATTCCGCAAACTACAATGCAAAAAATATTAAACTTCTTGAATCCAACAATGTATAAAAAGAATAAAGTTGAATGCAAAGTACATCAAAATCCAAAAATCAGTCAAGGTAATCTAGTTTATTAATAGGAGAAAGAAGAAAAAGCATGTGTCTACATTAATTGACAGAAAGAAAGCCAGTTGACAAAATCCAGCACCTACAGCAAGATGGAAAACTAGGAAAGAGTATTTACAGAAAACCTACAGCTAGTATCATACTGAATGGTGAAATAATGAATGGTTCCCCATTGGTCTGAGGAAACAACCCAAACGTATGTCAACTAATAAATGGATAGAAACAAATGATAGTATAATCTTTTCAAAGGAATAATTATTCCGCAATAAAAAAGAATGAATAGCTGAGACATGCAACAACATGAAAAAGTCTCAAAACATTATGCTAAGTGAAATATTGCAGACACAAAATACCCTATACTTTTTGATTCCATGTATATGATTTCTTTAAAAATGAAAACTACAGTGATCAATAGCACATTAGTGATTACTAGGAGCAGGAAAGTGAAAGTGAAGTCATTGAGTCGTGTCCGACTCTTTGCGACTCCATGGCCTGTAGCCTACCATGCTCCTCCATCCATGGGAGTTTTCAGGCAAGAGTACTGGAGTGGGTTGCCATTTCCTTCTCCAACTAGGAGCAGGACTTGCTGGCAATTGACTACAAAGGGGCAGGAAGGAGCTTTTGCAACCCACTCCAGTGTTCTTGCCTGGAGAATCCTAGCGACTGGGGAGCTTGGTGAGCTGCCGTCTATGGGGTCGCACAGAGTTGGACACAACTGAAGTGACTTAACAGCAGCAGCAGCAGGCACACCCTAAACTTCCTATCACCTGGAGTATTCCATAGTCCTCCAACTGCATCCGTTCCTTAGTACCCTCTACCATTCTCTTGTCCTGAGCTAACCCAAAATATACACACTTCCCTATTTGGCTGTTGGGGAGGACATTATTTGTGACCACAGTCACTACAGTTCATAAGGAGAGACAAAGCATTGCAAGTTGGCAAAATCAATGGTCATGAGAAAAGCCAGCTATGAAAAGCCCCTGAGTATTAGAAAAATCTTTCAAGCACAGTTATATACTGCTGCTGCTGCTAAGTCGCTTCAGTCATGTCTGACTCTGTGTGACCCCATAGACGGCCTCCTACCAGGCTCCTCTGTCCCTGGGATTCTCCAGGCAAAAACGCTGGAGTGGGTTGACATTTCCTTGTCCAATGCATGAAAGTGAAAAGTGAAAGTGAAGTTCGCTCAGTCATGTCTGACTTTTAGAGACTGCATAGACTGCAGCCTACCAGGCTCCTCCGTCCATGAGGTTTTCCAGGCAACAGTATGGGTGCCATTGCCTTTTCCAAATTATATGCTATATTTCATCAACTCTAAGATTCTTTTTTTTTTCCTATTTTAACTTCTTTGAAACAGTGGTGCATCTTCAGTTGATGACATCATGCAATTATAACTGGCTGTGTTTCTTTTTCTTAGCAATACCTTTTTTCAAACAATGCACCTTAGAACTAATGGCAAACCCCAGAGTCAATAAACTGCAAGATGGCTGGACAGAGGATACGCAGGATGTGGCTGTGGCTTCTGGGTAAGAAATCAGAGATGAGAGCAAAGTTTGAATACAGAGGACTGGAACCATGCCCTGGGCCAGAGTCTTCATGTTACATTTGAAATGAACAGCCTTGTCCCCACTTATTCCTGTCCCTTGTTAAAGCTGAGCAGGTACGCTGGCAAATGGTTGCCAACAGACTCAGGAACAAGCTGGAAGAAATAATGCTAGGGAAAGGTACCAAGTGCATGTCCCATCTCCAGCAGGTGGCACCACAGAGAAGACAAATGGATGGATTTGGGCCTGGCTCAGGTGAGTGAGAAGGCAATGGCACCCCACTCCAGTACTCCTGCCTGGAAAATCCCATGGATGGAGGAGCCTGGTAGGCTGCGGTCCATGGGGCCGCTAAGAGTCGGACACGACTGAGCGACTTCACTTTCACTTTTCACTTTCATGCATTGGAGAAGGAAATGGCAACCCACTCCAGTGTTCTTGCCTGGAGAATCCCAGGGATGAGGGAGCCTGGTGGGCTTCTGTCTATGGGGTCGCGCAGAGTCGGACACGACTGAAGCGACTTAGCAGCAGCAGCAGCAGCAGGGGAGGGAGAGTATGGTTGGCCAACTGCATTATGAAATTAGGTAACTAAGCAACTTGCCACAGTGCTGCTAGGGGATGAGAGGACAGGGCTTCTCCACTATAATTACTTATCTTTCTGAATTTCAGTTTCTTCATTTGTAAAATAAGGGATAATGATCATACCACCCTAACAGAATGAGTACATGGACTAAAACATAAAAAATCATGTGAGGGCTAAAAACAAGCCTGGCATATGGTAATACTCAATAATTTTATGTATCATTATAGTCATTTCCGTAAATACTCAAACCTACATTCATTCATTCGTTCTTTCAACAAGCATGTTTAGCAGTTATGATGCTAGGAGCTGGATAGTTTATTGTATTTTGTCACTGTTCTTTATGTCTTTTTAATATGCTTAGAAATAGCCAGTAACAAACACCAGTTCCTCATACTCTCAACTACTTAACATCCTCAATATATTTTATTTGTTCCAATATCTTGCCAGTTAAGCAATTAGTTGAAAATAGAGCCAAGGTTTTATTCTTTATATTAAAACCAATACTATTGATTCCTCATAGAATATCTCAGCTATTTGCATGCCAATAATGATCTAGAAAAATATACAAGGCTGAAAAAAGAGAAATAGAAAGTGGCTTCATTACTGAAGGAGGTGTTATTGTAAGGCAGTCATTTGCAAAATAAAGATAATACTACACTGGCACAGATTTTGAGAGAAATAAATGAAATTATATGTCAAGATGCATAAATTTATTATTATAAGTAGACTCATTATTATAGATTTTGTAATAAAGAATAATATGGTATCTCCAAACTAATATATGTCAATTACACTTTAGTTTTTTAATTTAAAAATTATTTTCTTTTGATTGATGAATATTTTTAGTAAAATTCCTAAGAGGGCTAGAGACAAATATTACTCTGAGTTTAGATATGATTTTTTATTATACTGAAGAAAGGAAATATCCAAGATTTATTAACGGGCACTAGTGCTACATCTGTCATCTGTACTTTCTATTTCCCAAATTTGTATTTCTTCCTTTGATTCCAAGCCCCTTAGCCTTTCAATTTTAGACCAGAGGTTGCTCAACCCTGGCTGCTCTGTAGAATCATCTAGGGGCTTTTGAAAAACACTGATGCCCAGGGCTTATCCCAGAATAACTAAGGCAGAATCTGGACATTAGTCATTCTAAAAGCTTTCCAGGTGATCCTAGTGTGATTTAATGCTGAGAATCACTAGTAGCATATTAAACACCACCTATGGCTTCCCTCATAGCTCAGTCAGTTAAGAAATTGCCTGCAATGCAGGAGACCCGGGTTCGATTCTTGGATTGGGAAGATCCCCTGGAGAAGCGCATGGCAACCCACTCTAGTATTCTTGCCTGGAGAATCCCATGGACAGAGGAGCCTGGTGAGCTACAGTCCATGAGGGCGCAAGAGTCGGACACAACTTAGCAACTCAACCACCACCACCACCACCATGCTATTTAAAAGTCACACGCTTGCAACAATACACTTTCTGATGTCAACTTCTCTCCTGACGTCATTTTGTTGAGCATGACCTGCTCACAGGTCATGCACTCCTCTTTTGTACCCCCATCACCCTTTAATCATACTTTTCTTATTGTGGCTAATAGTCCACCTTATTGTATAATTATTTTTGTATGCATTTAAATTATCTTTTAGAATATACCTTTCCTGAGGATAAGAATAATGACAGTGCCTTTTAATGGCAGATCTTTGCTGTTTCAGTCGTCCAACTTATGATTTCACTGTGGAATGACCCTGCATCCCATCTCCCCAACCTTCCTCCTACCTTATACCTCCCTTCTGACTAATATAACTATTTTTTAAAAATTTACTTATTTTATTTTGGCTGTGTCAGGTCTTAGTTGCAACGTGCAGAATTTCTGTTGCATCATGCAGGGTCTTTCGTTGCAGCGCACAGACTCTAGTTGTGGCGCAGCCTCCAGAGCACATGGACTAAGCAGTTGTCATGTGCGGGCTTAGTTTCTCCACAGCACGTGAAATCTTAGTTCCCCAGCCAGGGACTGAACCCGTGTCTCCTGCACTCCAAGGTGGATTCTTCAGCACGGGACCACCAGCGAAGTCCCTAATACACCTATTTTCTTTTCCTAATTCAAGTGTCACCTCCACACACTTTTGTTCTCATGGAATTCCATTCACCATTCATACTTCTTCCAAGTGTTTTCCCCTCAGATTATCACAAGAATAGCTTTACAGTTCTTCCTCTCCCTTGGTTCTTCCCTTACAGCTTCACTCTTTTCTACTTCCTACTAATTCTTTGCCTCATTCCCTCCCCTATCATTCAACCACCTTTTCTCTAAGTCCCCCACTTAGAGAAATGAGGGGGTATTAGCCTCATTCAAAGGAATAAGTTGCCTAAAGGACAGAGCTGGGGTGTTTGGGGGCATCAATCCTGGCCAGTGTTGGTGAGGTGTTCAATGAGAGCTAGACCTTGAGACAAAAGAAAGGTTAGTGGGGAAGACCAGATCATCCATACTGGTTAGGTGGGGTGGGGGACAAGCTGTGGGTGAGGATATGAGCCATTGTCACAATGCCAAGAGGAAGAGGTAAGACAAGAAGAATAACCAGCAAGTTTATGACCTGCCAAGAGGAAACAGGTTAGACTCAGGAACAGTTAGTGAGGAAAAATGGGTAACAAAGTGCAGAGATCAGAGTTCACAAGGCATACGGTTAATGAATGAAAGATTTACAGGTTCTGGTTTGATCAGCATTCCACACCTCTTTTTGCTATCCTGTCAGTCTTAAAGTGCTCATACTTAGATACCTTCTTGCTCTGCTCCTTATGAAGACCTTTCTCCTGATAGCTTTCCTAGAGCTATCAAACTAGGACTTGGTGGTGTAAGAGGTGAAAATTGCTTATAGTCTTTAGCATAGACAGTAAACAGACACGTTAGCTTCTTAGATGTAGTTCCTGTTAACAGAGCTGGAAGAATGAGGAGATCATGTCAGGTGTTACGGGGGCTGGATTGGACCAGACCGAAGTATTGACTCAGAGAGGTGGAAGCACAGGCAATCTCAGGAGTAAATGCAAATTACTGCTGTGAAGAGAAATCATAAGTTAATACTAAAAGGATAGCATTAAGCATGGGATCAGAGAGACAAGTCTAAGGCCATAAATTGGAGGAGGGGCAAGGGATCAAAGCCAGAATGTTTCTAATATTTTCATGAAGCAGAGTGCAATTGTGAAATAAACACTATGCATGCACAGCGTGTCAGAGCAGGCATTCCCGAGACCTGGACTCATGTGCTAGGATAGCTAACCAATTTAAGGACACAGGGCTGATGAATCTCAACCAAGAGATCCCTCCTATCAGACAGGATAGACCCAAAGTTGCCCATCTGAGTTTTCTTGATGGAGGACGGAGCTGCTCTCTTGGGTGTGTATGAGTATCCAAGGGCGCACTTCAGCGGCTCCCTCCCACTGGACCAGAGTGGGAACAGGTCTTGGAGGTTGTGGCTACATCAACTTCACTAAGCATTTACCTGGGGCCTCATGTAGCTGGTGTCAGTCTTCAGGGTGTATAATAGAGGCCAGGTGCTGAAATGTGCAGGACAGCAAATACCAGGGGAACTGCATGCGGAAGGCAATCAGAGCTGTGAACACTGTAATTCTGAGCTTTGTAATAGACTCTCTGGCAAAGATAGATGGGGTGGATGGTGGAAGGAGAGTCAGCAGCTCTCCCATCTGAATCCCTCCCCTTGCTCTCTGGTACTTACTGATCAGGCCTTAGATTGTAATGTCGCTTGTCATGCTAATGGAGGCCTGTAGGTATTTCTGAGCAACCTGAGCACCTACAGGGATCTGCCAGGAGCCAAGTTCACAGAGGTTTAGGATGATACCAGGAAGAGGTGGAGGCAAAACTGTAAATACCACAAAAGGGAGTATCCAGGGGAGGTGAGTTCCAGGAGCTGCTATTTCTGGATAACTCACTTACCTGTTCATCTTTGCTGGAATTAAATACAAAGAGTGCCACTGTCCCAACCTCCTCTGAAAAGTGTTGTCCTCAATAAATTCCATAGCTGCATAAGAATATCTGGGCACTGACGATGGTGACTTCCAAACTGTCCCAGGAGAGTCATTATGCAGACAGTATTTCAGAGCCCACTAAGTCACAAGCCTTAGGGTCCTTGAGCACAGCCCTGCCCTGACCTCCCCAGAATGGGGGATAGAGGATCCACTTGGGGGTCAGTCCCCTTCCCCCTCAGCACAGTGACAGTTCTATCAATATTCTTCCTTCACCTTGTTATAATCACCCTCCAATCCCATGAGGTGAATAATATCACCCCCTGGGCAGACACATGACGTGATCAAGTGACTTGCCCAGTCACATGGCACTGAGCAGAAGACCTTGAACCTATGTTGGCATTGTTTCAAAGTCCATGATCTTACCAACTAAATTAGTACTGCTTCAAGGTAGAGAACAGTCTTGGGGGACAAAAAGCACAGCTGAAGGACACATCAGTCAGACAGTGGTCAGGGTTTGCTGATTTCAACATTAATTCCAATCACAGCCAAAAGGGAAGAGAAAGTATGTATAAATGATGGGCACCTGGTGGTCTAGAAGGACCTAACTATTCTAGAATCCATCTAAATCCAGTATGGGGATTTTCCATAAACCTTTGTTGAGGGGCCTGAAAAAAGAAGTTTTTTGTTATTGCTGCTTGTTTTTATTTTAAATCAAGAGCCAAACTTGATTTTGGTGGTTAAATGATGAGTTTCTCAAAATGACTAGGTGGAACAGATCTAATGCTAGGAAAGATTGAGGGCAAGAGAAGGGGACGACAGAGGATGAGATAGTTGGGTGGCATCACCAACTCAATGGACATGAGTTTGAGTAAACTCCAGGAGATAGCAAAGGACAGGGAAACCTGGGGTGCTATGGTTCATGGGGTCACAGAGAGCCGGACATGACTTAACAACTGAACAACAACAACAGTACTCACTGAAGGCACATTCCAGGACCCAAGAAACACCAGGACAGCAATAAGTTTATGAAAAGAATTATTTAGGGACTTCCCTGACGGTCCAGTGGTTAAGAAATCTGCCTGCCAGTGCAGAGCACACAGATTCAGTCCCTGTTCTGGGACGATCCCACACGCCGTGGAGAAATAAGCCCAGGCCCCACAGCTGTTGAGCCTGTGTTCTAGGGTCCACGATCTGCAACTACTGAGCCCACAAGCTGCAACTACTGAAACTCTCGCATTTTAGAGCTCATGCTCTGCAACAAGAAGAGCCACTACAATGCGAAGCTCAAGAACCTCAACTAGAGAAAGCCCACACACCGCAACAAAGAGCCAGTACCCTGCAGAAAAGACTCAGGGGAGCCAAAAAAAAAAAAAAAAAGAATTATTTAAATCAAAGAAAGCATTGGTCTAAATAGGAAGTAAGGATTATAGAATCTTTCAAATGAATACAACTATATCATAGAAATTTGGAAATATAACAAAATAAAATCAGGTACAATTTTAAATCT
>SJYC01112595.1:0-25572 GCA_006408675.1 Madoqua kirkii | reverse complement strand
CCTCATTAGAACGGATTCAAATGTATTATTTTTAATGGCTGAGTAATACTCCATTGTGTACATGTACCACACTTTCTTATCCATCCATCCACTGATGGACATCTAGGTTGCTTCCATGTCCTGGCTATTATAAACAGCACTGCAATGATCATTGGGGTACACTTGTCTCTTTCATTTCTGGTGTCCTCAGTCTTTATGCCCAGCAATGAGATTGCTGGGTCATAAGGCAGTTCTATTTCCAGGATTTTAAGGAATTTCCACATGGTTCTCCATAGTGGCTGGACTAGTTTGCATTCCCACCAACAGTGTAAGAGAGTCCCCTTTTCTCCACATCTTCTCCAGCATTTATTGCTTATAGACTTTTGATTTGCAGCCATTCTGACTGGTGTGAAATGGTACCTCATTGTGGTTTTGATTTGCATTTCTCTGATAATGAGTGATGTTGAACATCTTATCATATGTTTGTTAGCCATCCATATGTCTTCTTTGGAGAAATGCCAATTTAGTTCTTTGGCCCATTTTTTGATTAGGTCATTTATTTTTCTGGAATTGAGCTGAAGGAGTTGCTTGTATATTTTTGAGATTAGTTGTTTGTCAGTTGCTTCATTTGCTATTATTTTCTCCCATTCTGAAGGCTGTCTTTTCACATTGCTTATTGTTTCCTTCATTGTGCAGAAGCTTTTAATTTTAATTAGATCCCATTTGTTTATTTTTGCTTTTATTTCCAGTATTCTGCAAGGTGGGTTATGGAGGATCCTGCTGTGATTTATATCAGAGAGTGTTTTGCATATGTTCTCCTCTAAGAATTGTATAGTTTCTGGTCTTACATTTAGATCTTTAATCCATTTTGAGTTTATTTTTGTGTATGGTGTTAGAAAGTGTTCTAATTTCATTCTTTGACAAGTGGTTGACCAGTTTTCCCAGCACCACTTGTTAAAGAGATTGTCTTTAATCCATTGTATATTTTTGCCTCCTTTGTTGAAGATAAGGTGTCCATAGGTGTGTGGATTTATCTCTGGGCTTTCTATTTTCTTCCATTGATCTATATTTCTGCCTTTGTGCCAGTATCATACTGTCTTGATGACTGTGGCTTTGTAGTAGAACCTGAAGTCAGGCAGGTTGATTCTTCCAGTTACATTCTTCTTTCTCAAGATTGCTTTGGCTATGAAAGGTTTTTTGTATTTCCATACGAATTGTGAAATTATTTGTTCTAGCTCTGTGAAAAATATGTTGGTAGCTTGATAGGGATTGCATTGAATCTGTAGATTGCTTTGGGTATTGATTTTTCTGATCCATGAACATGGTATATTTCTGCATCTATTAGTGTCCTCTTTGATTTCTTTCACCAGTGTTGTATAGTTTTATAGTTTATAGAGGCTACCTAGGTTCTTGAGACATTGTTCTATTTCCTTATCCTTAATGCTCCCTCTCTCACTGCTATTTCTCTGATTTTCTTTTCTCTTTTAATGTAATCACCTTTGTGATTACATTAGCCCCGCAGGGAAAGTCATGGATAATTTCATTATTTTAAAGGCAGTTGATTAGCATCCTAAGTTCCATCTGCAACTTTAATTTCCTCCTTTACCATAGGGCATGGGAATCTTTATGAAAGCCATAACTTTTCCTATCCCTATCATACTATTATATGATACTGTATACTAATACGTAACTTGAAAGGGAGACAGACCTAGAAAGGGAGAGTTTGGGAGATTATGAGAATTTTATACTGTATCTTAAATAAAAGTAAACTAAATAATTTAAGCAAGAGAAACATCAGCAATTCAATTTATCTCTTTAAAGGGTTGCTTTTATGTAATGTATACAATTAATAGAAGTTTAGAATGGATTTTGTAGTGAATTTCATGAAAAATGTGAGAAAAAAGAAAAAGTAACAGAGCACAGATCCTCAGGTAGCTCAATCAAATTTTGGGCTCTCACTTAACCTGCTAAATACCCTTGGGAAATCCTTTGTTCCCTTATATGTAAATTGAGGATGGTAGTGGTCCCAAACTCTTAGTTTTTGCTTTTGTTTTATTTTTTTAATAAAACTAAGGTAGTGCATGTAAAGAACTTAAAGTATTAGTATATAATTCCCTTAATAAATATTAGTTTTACAAGATTTTGGAGGTAAAGCTTACAGAATGACTAAATGTGGTTTTAAGACAAAATAGAAAATGACTTCTAAACTTCTGAAAATCAAGGCTTTTTTAATACTAAAGACTAGAGTTGAAGGATATATGATTAAGTACTCCAAGCATTTGTTTTTTACTTTGATGCTGGCAAGAATTTCAACAACAATGTTGAGAAAAAAAAAGTCATGTAACTACTGTTGCTCAAATACCAGTTTGAAATTGAGCAGAGAATCATCGTATGTTCAGTTCAGTTCAGTATCAGTTGTGTTTGACTCTAAGCAGTTCCATGGAATGCAGAACACCAGGCTTCCCTGTCTAGCACCAACTCATGGACCTTGCTCTAACTCATGTCCATTGAATCGGTGATGTCATTCAGCCATCTCATCCTCTGTCATCCCCTTCTTCAGTGATTTTGAAGCCCCAAAATATAATGTCTTACTGTTTCCATTGTTTCACCATCTATTTTCCATGAAGTAATGGGACCAGATGCCAAGGTTTTTGAATGTTGAGTTATAAGCCAACTTTTTCACTCTCTTCTTTCACTTTCAGCAAGAGGCTCTTTAGTTTTTATTCACTTTCTGACATAAGGGTGATGTCGTCTGCATATCTGAGGTTATTGATATTTCTCCCAGAAATATTGATTCTAGGTTGTGATTCATCCAGCCTGACATTTCACATGATGTACTTTGCATATAAGTTAAATGAGCAGCGTGACAATATACATCCTTGACATGCACCTTTCCCAATTTGGAACCAGTCCATTGTTGCATGCCCAGTTCTAAACGTTCCTTCTTGACTTGCATACAGATTCCTCAGGTGGCAGGTAAGGTAGTCTGGTATTTGAATCTCTTGAAGAATTTTCCAGTTTGTTGTGATCCACACACTTTAAGGCTTTGGCATAGTCAATAAAGTAGATGTTTTTATGGAACTTTATTGCTTTTTCTATAATGCAATGAATGTTTTCAATTTGAACTCTGTTTCCTATGACTCTTCTAAATCCAGCTTGACCATCTGGAAGTTCACAGTTCACATACTGTTGAAGCCTCACTTGGAGAATTTTGAGTATTACTCTGCTAGGCTTGATATAAGTGCAGCTGTGTGGTAGTATGAACATTTTTTGGCATTGTCTTTCTTAGGGATTGGAATTAAAATTGATCTTTTCCAGTCCTGTGGCCACTGCTGAGTTTTCCAAATTCACTGATATGTTGAGTGCAGCACTTTCACAGCATCATCTTTTAGGATTTGAAATAGCTCAACTGGAATTTTATAACCTCCACTAGCTTTGTTCATAGTGATGCTTCCTAAAGCCCACTTGAATTCACATTCCAGGATGTCTGGCTCTAGTGAGTGATCACATCATCGAAGTTATCTGGGTCATGAAGATCTTATTTGTATAGTTTTTTTGTGTATTCTTGCCACCTTGTCTTAATCTCTTTTGCTTCAGTTAGGTCCATACCATTTCTGTCTTTTATTGTGCCCATTTTTGCATGAAATATTCCATTTGGTATCTCTAATTTTCTTGAAGATATCCCTAGTCTTTCCCATTCTATTGTTTTCCTCTATTTCTTTGCATTGGTCACTGAGGAGGGCTTTCTTACCTCTCCTTGCATTCTTTGGAAATCTGCATTCAGATGCTTATAGCTTTCCATTTCTCCTTTGCCTTTAGCTTCTCTTTGTATGTTGGTTTATGCCAATTCTGTCTTTGTTCCTATAAAAGCTACTATATTTTGTAACATGCACCATTATTCTTGTACCATACAGAAAAAATAATAAATAAAATTTTCAAGTAGAATTATGACATACCATTCATCTAATAACGAATTACCTTTTTAATGTTAAAAGTGTGAAGGAAATTTATAGCTCAAAGTCAATATAATAGAGTTAACTATTTTTGAAACTTTGTGGAGATGAAATCATCTGGGTAAGCAGTCAGAGTGAAAAATGAATGTCTTGAGGAAATATGATAAGTTAGAGATGAGGTGAAGGAATAAGAGATGAAGAAATTATAGGTTTAGTCAATTTTTCTTTGATCTTAGCTGTCAATGGGAAGGAGCTGGAAGAGAACATGCTATCCAGTGAATCTTTTTTTCCTTTCTTTTCTAAATGTGGAAGCAACCATCCGTATTTGAATTTTAAAGACTGATTAAAAGAAATGAGTGCTTTTTCACAATGTGTTTGTCACTAAACCATGTGTGTCATGAAGACCACTGCTAAATCTAAAATGGGAAAGGAAATAACTTATATCAGCACCATCATAATTAGACATTTACACTCTGGCAGGTCTACCACAACTAGACATCTGATCTACAGATATGGGATCAACACAACCACCATCAAAAAATATTGAGAAGGAGGCTGCTGAGATGGGAAAGAGATTATGCTAGGTTGCCTGGGTCTTGGATAAACTAAAAGCTGAAATTGAGCTTGCTATCACCATTGATAGAAATCTCTCTGTGAAAATTCAAGACCAGCGGTATTATGTGACCATTATTGTTGCCTCAGGATACAAAGACTTTCTAAAAAAATGTGATTACAGGCCATCTCAAACTGACTGTGCAGTGTCCTGATGGCTGCTGGTGGTGATGGAGAATTTGAATCAGATATCTCCAGGAATGAACAGATTGTGAGCATGTTCCTCTGGCTTACCCATTGGGAGTGAAACAATTAATTGTTAGAGTCAACAAGATAGCTCCACTGAACCACCCTATAGTTAAAAGAAATACAAGAAAATCTTTAAGGAACTCAACACCTATATTAAGAAAATTGGCTACAAACCCAACACAGCATTATTTGTGCCAATTTTTATTTGTAATTGTGGCATACTGGAACCTACTGGAACCAAGTGTTAACATGTCTTGGTTCAAGGAATTAAAAAGCTACCCATAACAGTGGCAATGCCTGTGGAACTATGCTACTTGAAGCTCTAGATTGCATCCTGCCGCCAGCTCACTGAACTGTTAAATCTTTGTATCTGCTCTTGTTGTTGTTGTTGTTCAGTGGCTCAGTCATGTCTGACACTGCAGCTCTGTGGACTCCAGCATGATAGGCTTCCCTGTTCTTCACTATCTCCCAGAGTTTGCTCAAACCCATGTCCATTGATTCAGAGATGCCATCCAACCATCTCATCCTATTATCCCCTTCTCCTTCTGCCTGCAATCTTTGCCAACATCAGGGCCTTTTCTAAAGAGTTGGCTCTTCGCATCTCTTCTAGGACATTTATAAAATTGATGGTATTTGTACTATCCATGTGTGCTGAGTGAAGACTGCTGCTGCTGCTGCTGCCATTGCTGCTGCTAAGTTGCTTCAGTCGTGTCCAACTCTGTGCAACCCCATAGATGGCAGCCACCAGGCTCCCCCATCCCTGGGATTCTCCAGCAAGAACACTGGAGTGGGTTGCCATTTCCTTCTCCAATGCATGAAAGTGAAAAGTGAAAGTGAAGTCGCTCAGTCGTGTCTAACTCTTAGCAACCCCATGGACTGCAGCCTACCAGGCTCCTCCATCCATGGGATTTTCCAGGCCAGAGTACTGGAGTGGGGTGCCATTACTTTCTCCAGAGTGAAGACTAGTGTTCTCAAACCCAGCATAGTGGTTCAGTCAATGTTACAACTGAAGTCTATTGAAATGCAGCACAAACCTTTTAGTGAAACTCTCCCTGAGGACAACATGGCCTTCAATGTCAAGAACACGTCTGTCAAAGATGTCTATTGTGGCAGCATGCCTTATATGCTTTTTAAAACAGCAAAAATGACCAACCAATGAACATGGCTGACTTCATAGCTCAGGTGGTTATCCTAAACAATCCAGCAGCCTAAATATGCATTGCACTGGATCATTACATGACTTAAATTGCTTGCAATTTTGCTGAGATAAATGAGAATATTTATTATTGTTTTGGGAAAATCTAGAAAACACTTGCTAGATTCTTGAAATCTGGTGATTCTGCTACTATGATATTATTCTCGACAAGCTCATGTGTGTTGATAGCTTCTGTGACAATCCTCATCTGGGGCACTTTCTTGTCGATGATATGAGATGCATTTGCTGTGAGTATCATCAAAGTTGTGGACAAGAAGATGATTAGTGCTGGTAAGGTCACCGAGTATGCCCAAGAAGCTCAGAATGCTAAATGAGTATTAACTCCAATACCTGCCACCCCAGTCTTAATCACTGGTGGAAGAACTGTTTCAGAACTATTTATCTCAGTTGAAAAAGTCATTTCAGTTTAATAGTAAAAGGCTGAGTAAGGATAACAATGCTTCATAAAACCTTCAGAAAAAAGAAGAATGTCTTCTGGACCATTTTTGTGTGTGTGAATGCTTTTGTGACAATTTTAAGTTGTTGGGTTTTAAGTTATAAGTTTTGAATTTATTAGTTTGTTTTGTTTTGTTTTTAATATAAACTTGACCAAAATCTGTCACAGAATTTGGAGACTTACTGAAGCAAATATTAATAAAGGACATGTGTCTTCTTTTGGTCAATGCTGTAACTCCTACAGCCTATTTAGGTAAAGATTTCAGTAAGAGTTTCCTAAAATGTATTTGTGGTCGATGTGCCTGCTCCGCCAGGCCCCCAGCTTGTCAGGTGGCACCTTCTTCAGGCCAAAAAGCGTCAAAATCAGCCTTGCGGTTCACTTCTTTCCCAACTAGGGGATGAAAATGTGGACCAGATATTCAGTAAGGAACATGGATTAATTCTACTTCAGTGTGGAGTTTTCCAGGTGGCACTAGTGGTAAAGAACCTGCCTGCCATTACAGGAGACATAAAAGATGCAGTTTTGATCCCTGGGTAGGGAAGATCCTTTGGAGAAGGAAATGGTAACCCATCCAGTATTCTTGCCTGGAGCATCTCATGGGCCGAAGTGCCAGAGAGTCAGAAACAACTGAAGCAACTGAACACTCACTATCTACCATGATTTCAGAATTTGGCAATTTTTATTTATCTTTTTTTTTTCTTCATAAGAATTCTGGGTCTGTTCATCTTCTCAAAGAGGGAGGAATCACTAAGTACATAGGGAAAAACTATGAGAGAGGTGTTAGTACTATACTTCATAGATTGGGACGGATAAGCAAAGAATAACTTTGTTTATATGTAAGGTTGACTTATAAGAAGGTCAAACTCTAATCTTAAAGTTTCAAGAAATACACTTAAGCTTCTGTAGAATTATATCAATATTACATAAATGTGTTGGTATAGTGTCAAATTTTAACTCCTAGTTATTGGAATATGCATTCTCACATTTACACGTATTGAAGTAGTAGAACCTAAAGTGCTAGGCTTCATTATTATTGATTACTATCCTGCTAGAGTTAATTGTATACAGATTCTAGAAGAAAGAAAAGATACTGGAAATTGAAAAAAAAAAAACAGGAGAGAAGAAAAAGTGAATTATATGGAGAACAATAAATTAAACAATATTCTGCAGAATGCAGGTTATATGAAGAGAAGAGGATGGGTTTCAGGACTCTTGTGAAGAAGTTTTTCCCTAATTGGTAGAGACAATTCTGCTACTGTAATGGGATGGAAGGTTGGAGTCCCTGCATAAAGGCTGGAGAGAGATGTGGCAGGAGCAGGGCAGTTTTAATGGATAACTCAAAATCACTCAGCTAAAGATGAAGAAAGGTCTTTGCAGGTCCACTGCAAGTAGTGGGGCAGAGTTAAGGTTGAGGAATCCCATGAAAGAAAGTGTGTGAAAATCTCTATAGCAAAAAACGAATGAATGAGTTCAATAAGAGAAATACACTAACATGGTTAAAGAAACTGAAAGTTTTGCTGAATATGATGATAAAAGACATTTATTTCACTGGGTTATTGTTTAAGATTAACTATTTGGCCTGGTATATAATAAATGCAACTTATTAATAAAAATGGTTACTAATATTCAGTTCAGTTCAGTCACTCAGTCGTGTCCAACTCTTTGCAGCTCCATGAATTGCAGCATGCCAGGCCTCCCTGTGCATCACCAACTCCCAGAGTTTACCTAAACTCATGTCCATTGAGTGGGTGATGCCATCCAGCCATCTCATCCTCTGTCATTCTCTTCTCCTGCTCCCAATCCCTCCCAGCATCAGGGTCTTTTCCAATGTGTCAACTTTTTCCATGAGGTGGCCTAAGTATTACCAGGTAACAAGTTCCACATTATAAAATATTCCTCAGCACCTCATTAAGCTGCTTTAATGTAAAGAATAGCTAAGTTTATTTTGGAAAAAAAAAAATAGCAGTGATTTTAGAGAATTTGCCTAGGAAAAGATGGTGCTGGGTAATAGAATTCAAGCAAGGCAAAGAGAAAAGCAAAGACAAGAGTGTATGTTTCTCTCTGTTCATACTGATGGACTTAAAAATATTGAGGCTAGCAGCAGGCATATGGTGGAAAAGGTAAATGGTAAACCATGTGCTAACATCATCATGAACTATGGACTATCCACCGGAGACCAATAGGCTGCAATGCTGAAGTTGCCCATACAGGAGCTTCACAGGAGTGGAGTTTAATAAATTGGAGAAATAATAACCATTATAAAGAAGCATGGGTACTGTGACAGTTTAGCAACATAAAATAGTTCATGTGGATTGCAGTACCCATGAGAAAGAGTGAAAGGGCTTAATTGGAGAAGCGCTTCATGTCTAATCATTGCTAGCTTCACATTATGTTTATTCCTTTAGGCAACAAACATGTTTAAGCAGTACACTGATCAATGAAGCAGTTCTAGGAATAATGTGGAGGAAAGAAATAATAGCAAATTTCAATCCTGTTATTTGATATGCTAGGGAGAAAAACAAGCTAGGAAAAAAAAAAAAAAAAGACCTTATCTGCCACAAAGGAGACACGCCATAGATTATGAGTTTCTTTGAGACTTAAGAGCACAGTAGATGTCAACCAAACATAGACCTCAGGAATAATGTCTATGGAGAGGGAATACCATATGCAATATTTGTAAGCAGAACACAATGCAACACATTTATAAAATTAAGACTTTTGGACCAGAGTGTTGAGAGGGAGAGGAATGTGTGTTGAAAATTAAACTGGTTATGTAGGCAGGGGTGAAAAAACAAAAGCACTTCAGGTTTGGTAAGAACTTGAAAAACAACAAAATATCTTATATGAGAAATCTCTCTTTATGTCTTTCAGTCTCTGTCTCTCCTGTTTTTCTGTCTCACACATAGAATATAAGCAACAACACAGCAATGAACTGGAAGTGGGAGAATAGATTAAAATTGAAACAAATTATATATTGCAGACATTACCATAACTGGAAGTACAGAATACTTATATTTACCATAAATAAGTAGAACACTGAGCTCAAGAATCAATTAAAGAATAAGCATTTTTGGAAATATAAAGGGTGGCTCTGCACAGTTTGATATTAATATCTAAGGTAAATTCCTCCACAAATATGTGAGAAACTTGGCAATTTATATGAAAAACTTTAAAATGAAGCTGTGATTATACTTTACAAAGATACTCTTCAGTTTCCACTAAAGAAACGAACAATATAAGTGAATCAAGTGTGGCCTTTAAAGAGCATGGCTATAGTAAAATGCAGTTGTTCTTCTGCATCTCTCTTTATAGGAATGTTTTAATACATTTCTCTGTACCTTTAACTTTACTGAAATATTCATTATTTATTGACTAAAATGTCCATAGAGGTAACTTTCTTCTTCTCACTTCAGCCCAGCTTCCATCATGCAGTTCTTCATTTCCAAAATGCACTATGATACTTCTGTCATATTCCCTCAGCCACATTTCTCACACTTGAGATTCTGTTCTCTATCCTTTTTTGACATCAGCTCTTTAAATCTCATCAATTGAAGTGTTAACCAATTTTTTTTTCAGTTTGATCTCAATCTGAAGAACAAATTTTTATACTGAACTTTTCATCCAAATATGTTAAAATAGTTTCCACTAGATTTCTAAACAAATACGATTAAAACTCTTTTTAACAGGAGTGCCCAAAATCTTTCATTATATGTCTTCCATTCAGATAGTAAACTCATGCTGAGGCTCAAGGATTTAGTTGATACAAATATTTTCATAAAATGTCAGCAGTATAAGACTCCAGTCCTCACCTATGTCAGTGTTTTCCTATAAATTGTTCAATCAAAATTCAAGTAAAAGTAATTTATTTTCAAAGTGTGAGATTATATTAATTATACTTTATCTTGTCATATTTTTGCCAGCATTTCCAAATATTTCAGGCAGTGAGAAAGTATTTTCATTAACTGAGTGTAAGACTCAATAGGCCTCATCTTTAAGAACTACACCACTTTTATGACGACAGTCAAAGGGGAAAAGAGTGACAGATTACACTGCTATCAATAATGCCAGTTTAAAACTTTATAGAAGTAAAAATTAAATAAATAAAATAGTCATTGAACAATCTCTATGCTCATAGGAGGGAGTTTTAAAAGTTTAGAAATGATCTTTGTAATGCATGTTCATGAGTTTGATCATTCTGACATTACAATAGAAGTTCTTAAAAATAAATACACAGGATAGATCTGTGTGTGAAAGACCCAAACTGTTTATAAGCTGCAGCAGTCTATTTACATTTTATTTAAAAGATATGAAGGGGCAATTGAAACAAGTAACAATTCACAAGTGAATGGATTTATGTAGTAGTTCAGGTAACTGTGGAAACAGGTTTATCATGGTTGACCTAGTACGAACCATTTACTTTCATTTTAGAAGCACTTTGATTTGAATTCTCATTAAGCTCTGCAAAACACCAGACTTTCAACACAGTTTGTATAGAAATAAAGGCTATTAAGTTTTCAGCAGTCATGGAAAGCCTATAATTTATATCTTAGATGATGAGTCTTCAGATGGCTTTAAAACTGATTACATTTACATTTTTTGATTTAATCATTTCTGTTAGCATCACAAAATGATAGCACATTGTTATATGCAAGCAAAGCTAATCTTTCTGACTTATGGAAAATAAAAATACTGCTAGAAAATTTTCCTGGTTTATGCACCCCTCTCTGTTTCTGCAAATACCTGATAGTTTCTCCTATTTATTTTGAAAATGCATAATATTTGACTCTTAAATTCAGTGTAATGACCATGAGTTTCAGAGTTCATCCTTTCTCTCATTATAAAGTCCTACTTTGATCTAGTATTCAAAATTAGATGGAATTGAAGGCTGTGAAAGTAATTCATCATTTTATGAGTATGGTAACAAGCTAATGGACTCATTATGAGATACTGATTATGTGATACAAAAATAATATAAATATATTAATTTCCTACTAAAAGTATAGCTGGTATGCATATTTTGTATATTTTCTAGGAAAGAAAATTCTACATATAAACTTTATATTATTTTTTTGATACTTTAGATGAGGTCACAGTGTGATGTTGTCATACTGTTGTTTAGTCACTAAGTTGTATACAGTTCTTTTATGACCCCTTGGACTGTAGCCTGACAGTCTCCTCTGTGCAGGGAATTTTCCTGGCAAGAATTCAGGAGTGCTTTGCCATTTCCATCCCCTGGGGATCTTTCCAACCCAGGGACTGAAACTATGACTCCTGCATCTTTACCACAGAGCCACCAGGGAAGCACAGGTTGCTTATTAGCATAGTCCTCAGTCACTCAGTCATGTCCAGCTGTTTGCAACTCCATGGACTGTAGCCAGCCAGGCTCCTTTGTCCATGGGGATTCTACAGGCAAGAATACTGGAGTGAGTTGCCAAGCCCTCTTCTAGCAGACATCTTCCCAGCCCAGGTTTCAAACCCAGATCTTCTGCATTGCAGGTGGATTTTTACTGTCTGAGCCATCAGGGAACACAGTTAATAACTGGTGTACTGTGGTTTCTACATTTTATTAACTAAGTCCACCACATTTTAGGTACTTAATTCTCCCTCTCCAAATCATTTGGAGATTAAAATTTACCAGATTATGGACATAAAGAACTTTTCATAATAAATTATAGATTAACCTATCACTAAGCTGAAACTCCTGTACTTTGGTCACCTCATGAGAAGAGTTGACACTGGAAAAGACTCTGATGCTGGGAGGGATTGGAGGCAGGAGGAGAAGGGGACGACAAAGGATGAGATGGCTGGATGGCATCACTGACTCAATGGATGTGAATATGAGTGAACTCAGAGCAGTGGTGATGGACAGGAAGGTCTGGCATGCTGCGATTCATGGGGTCACAAAGAGTCAGACATGACTGAGTGACTGAACCGAACTGAACCGAAGTGCAATTTATCCATTTCAAATTCAGTTAAAGGAGGCAATACAGAATAGACAGGGTAGCAGACAGAGTAGCAGTTAGTGCCTGTGTTTCTCTTCCTTCGAGCACACATTTTTACTGGGAGGAACATGCCTGCCCATACAAATTAACTATGTCATGGATTTCACCTGGACAGTTTCTTATAAACACGGTATTTCATGCTTATAAATATGTTAAAACTCATTTATAAACCAAAACAGTTTGGGGAAAAAATGCTGGTCTCAGCAAAATCAATTTTTTTAGAGGAATCTGAATTTTTTGTTATCTGCATTTTGCTAATTTGTAAACATAATAGAAGTAGTAACTTTATATTGTAAAAAAAAAAGTAACTATAATTTTACATTTTCTACTAAGCATAAATATAGTAAACTGTGTGCCATATGGTTCATCATTATAAAAGCTAGTTTTTCCAATTGCTTTGTAAATATCTTCAATTTTATGGAGCATAGAAAGAAAACTAATTGCTAAGTGAGGTCATAGCATTCTCTTCTGAAGCACTAGACATTCATAAGCTCAATATAAATTTTTTTCAGGAGAAAACTAAGCTGTATTTGTAAATGAAGACTATTATGATGAAATTATTATTTATTTCCCCAGATTTTTATGAGATGCATGTTTAGTGGGCAACTATCAAGAAAATTTCAATACTGTCCTTTTTAGCCAAATAAGATGAATTTATTAAAAATGTAATAATGATCTGTTTTAGCAATCCAGTGTAAATTAGTTTTCGCAAGAATGAAGACTTTCATGTGGCTAAAATTAAAGTCTTTTTAAATTGGCATAAAATAATTTAGTTATAGAAGCATTATACTTTGTCTCAAGTTTTTTTATTAAATCAGCAGCTAGTTTGAATATTACAAATTATATTTCTTCTGCAAGATTATTTTTATTTGTTAATTTTATCAGTATGACAGATGTACTGTATAATGAAGGAAATAACATCACAGACAGTTTTGAACTTAGTTCAGTTCATTTCAGTTGCTCAGTCATATCCGATTCTTTGCGACCCCATGAATCGCAGCACGCCAGGCCTCCCCGTCCATCACCATCTCCCAGAGTTCACTCAGATTCATTTCCATCGAGTCCATGATGTCATCCAGCCATCTCATCCTCTGTCGTCCCCTTCTCCTCCTGCCCCCAATCCCTCCCAGCATCAGAGTCTTTTCAATGAGTCAATTCTTTGCATGAGGTGGCCAAAGTACTGGAGTTTCAGCTTTAGCATCACTCCTTCCAAAGAAATCCCAGGGTTGATCTCCTTCAGAATGGACTGGTTGGATCTCCTTGCAGTCCAAGGGACTCTCAAGAGTCTTCTCCAACACCACAGTTCAAAAGCATCAGTTCTTCGGCTCTCAGCCTTCTTCACAGTCCAGCTCTCACATCCATACATGACCACTGGAAAAACCATAGCCTTGACTAGAGGGACCTTAGTTGGCAAAGTAATGTCTCTGTTTTTGAATATACTATCTAGGTTGGTCATAACTTTTCTTCCAAGGAGTAAGCGTCTTTTAATTTCATGGTGGCAATCACCATCTGCAGTGATTTTGGAGCCCCCCAAAATAAACTTTGACACTGTTTCCACTGTTTCTCCATCTATTTCCCATGAAGTGATGGGACTTGATTAAGGCAGTAAAAATTGTTTCTATTGCTTACAAAGTATTATTAATGTGATTCTGGATCTAGGTATGATCATAATAAACATTAAATCAAGATATTTTAGTCAAGTTATAATACAACTTAATTATCAGGCAAATAAACTATTGTTAACTTCAGGCTTTGGTTAGTACTATTGGTTGTGTGTGAATAAGAACTGAACTGAACTGCCAAGTAGGACTTCTAAAATGTCTGACTTTTAACTGTTAAAGGACAACCTATGATGACTGAGCAACTGAGGAATACCATCTATGTTGTTCTTTTCCAAGACTGTTTTGGATATTTTAGTTCCTTTACCCTTCCATAGAATTGTTCTGATTTTTTTCTACCATAGATTAACTTTGTCTTTTCTAAAACCTAATATGTGTGCATGCTAAGTTCCTTTAGTCATGTCTGACTCTTTGTGACCCTACGGACTGTAGCCCGTCTGGCTCCTCTGTCCATGGGATTCTCCAGGCAAGATACTAAATAAAATCAAATAGTATGTATTCCAGCTTTGTTCACTCAGCATGCCTGTGACATTCAGGCATGTATAAGTAGTACATTTCTTTTGATTACTTAATAGTATTACACTGTATGATTATATCAGAATTTTTAACCTACTTTCCTACTGATAGATTATTTGTCTCCAGATTTGGGCTAATATGAAGAGAGCTGCCACAAGTGTTCATGTTTGTATGTTTGAATGGATATACAACTTTGTTTCTCTGGGGTAAATAATTAGGAGTGGAATAGCTGGGTCAAAGAAAGGGATAACATCACAAGAAATTACCAAACCTTTTCTAAGGTGATATTTCAATTTTACATCCCACCAGTTGCTTCACATCCTCCTCTCAACATTTTCCACCCTCATTTTAAAAAATATATTTTAGCCATTAGAATGTTATCTCATGGTTTTTTGTTGTTGTTGTTGTTGTTAGAAGTGGGTATTTATTTTAGAAATAATTTCAAACTTAAGAAAAGTTGCAGATAAAGTACAAAGCACAGTCTCCCTCGAACCAGTTGAGAGTAGTTGCCAATATCATGTTCTTCACTCTCAAATAGTATTTCCTACAGAAAAGGATTTTATCCTGCATGATCACAGCACTGTCATCAAAATTTGTATATTTTCATAATTACATTAATAGTAGTTAAGAACTACTTGTCAGAGTGGCCATCATCAAAAAAATCTAGAAACAATAAATGTTGGAGAGGGTGTGGAGACAAAGGAGCCCTCTTACATTGTTGGTGGGATTGTAAATTGGTACAGCCACTGTGGAGAACAGTATGGAGGTTCCTTAAGAAACTAAACATAGAACTACCATATGACACAGCAATCCCACTACGGGGTGTATACCCTAAGAAAACCCTAATTTAAAAAGATACATAGACTCCAATCTTCATTGCAGCACTATTTACAATAGCCAGGACGTGGAAGCAACCTAGACATCCATCGATAGATGAATGGATAAAGAAGATGTGGTACATATATACAATGAGATATAACTCAGTCATAAAAAGGAACAAGATTGAGTCAGTTGAAGTGATGTAGATGAATCTAGAAGCTGTCATACAGAGTGAAGTAAGTTAGAAAGAGAAAAACAAAGATATATTAACACATAGATATGAAATCTAGAAAAGTGGTTCATCTATTTGCAGGGCAAGAATAGAGGTGCAGACAAAGAGAACAAAGTTGTGGACACAGGAGAGGAAGGAGAGGATGGGACTAATTGAGAGAGCAGCATTAACATATATGCACTACCATGTGTCAAATAGATAAATACCTCATAGGAAGCAGCTGTATAATACGGGTTGCTCATCCTGGTGCTCTGTGATGACCTAGAGGGGCGGGATGGGAGGGACAGAGAGGCTCTAGAGGGAGGGAATGCATGTACACATGAATTTCATTAAAATGTCCATTCTCAGGACTTTCCAGTGCTGACTCTGCGCTCCCAGCGCAGGGGGTCTGGGTTCAATCTCTGGTCAGGGAACTAGATCCCGCATGCCACAACTAAGGGTTTGCCTGCTGCAACTAAAGATCCCACAGGCCGCAACAAAGACCAGAGATCTCAAGTGCCACAACTAAGAACCGATGCAGCCAAATATACAAATGTTTTTAAAATGTCCTCATTCGTCCCACATATCTCTGGGGGTAAACCTTGACTCATTTAGATCAGTGTTGTAATTCATCTCCCCTGCTTCAGTGATATGTTTAGGAAGGGTCATCTATCAGACAGGAAACTAGAAGCTATGTTTTGCAGGTTAGATATAAAGGGTTCTAATATAGGAAACTGGTGGATTACTCAGAAGAAAATAAAAAGGCCTAAGAGAGCAATGGTCAGATAAATCACTGCTCATCTTCTCAACCCGAAGCATTCAAGCAGATGGCTCTCAAAATTCACCTTGAAGTTTCTGCGTATCACATCCACTCACAATTCTGGCTGAAACAGACTGGAGAATAATGATCTTTCCATTACTCTGGCTCAAGGGTTCCTCCTGTACACATGCTCTAATATGGAACCATACGATAAAGGGGATTCTGGCAAATGTAGCTCCTGGCTTCTCCACTTCAAAGCAAAGGAGAACTTAGCAGGGGTGATGATGATGCCAAATCAACAAGGGATAATCCAACCCAGGGCATTGACCCAAGTCAGCCAAAGGCACAGGAGGGGAAGAAAGCTAGAGAGCTTCTGAAAAATATTTGCTGATAAACCAAAACAAATACTTGCAGTAAGGATAGTCCTCCACTTTCCACTGGAGTTTTTTTTTCTGTGACTCTTGGAACCAAAGGATTGATCTTATGATAATGAGAGGAGCCAGTTGAGATGGAGGTGGAGCCAGTTGAGATGGAGGCAGACACAGGGTCTGAAGCTTCTCCAATCTGAATTTCTTGTTATGTGAGATTATATGTTCTTATTTTCAGTTGTTTTTTCTGCCATTTATAACAGATGGAGCACATTACTTAGGTCATGCAGGTAAATCCCAGAAGAAATCATTTACAGGAGTAAAAATGGGAGACTTAATGAAACAAGACTGGGATAATGAGATGTGGTACAGAGCACATTGGCTTTTATTCTGCGCTTAGTGCTATTTCATGTTGTAAAGATGATATATGCATTACTTGGATAAAAAATTGAATTAGAAAAGGAACAGTCAGGGGACTTCCCTTGTGGGTCCAGTGGCTTAGAACTCTGTACTCCCAGTGCAGGGGGCCTGGGTTCAATCCATGGTCACAGAACTAGATCCCACATGCCACAGCTGAAAGTTCACTTGTGGAAACCAGCATAAATAAATAAATAAAAATAGATTTTAAAAAAGGGACAGTGTGACAACTCATGTCCATCTCCACAGTGACCTTTTCTTGATTTACTCTGATCTATAGAACAAAAAGAAATGGCAGCTAAATGCCACAGCTTGTCCTTTTGTCTTGGCATTCTCAAAGCCAACATCTAAGACTGTGTAGGTTCTCAAGACATGTCTATTGAAGAATGGGTAAATAAGCAAAGGAATAAACAGAATTCCAAACACATGGGTTTTCAAAATAATTTTGTGGGGAACTATACTTTCATTCAAGTTGGACTGTGAAGAAACCTGAGCGCTGAAGAACTGATGCTTTTCAACTGTGGTATTGAAGACTTTTTAAAAAATATATAAATTTATTTATTTTAATTGGAGGCTAATTACTTTACAATATTGCATCAGATTTGCCATACATCAACATGCATCCTCCATGGGTGTACACGTGTTCCCCATCCTGAACACCCCCCCCCCCCACCTCCCTCCCTATACTATCCTTCTGGGTCATCCCAGTGCAACAGAGCCAAGCATCCCATATCCTGCATCGAACCTGGGCTGGTGATTCATTTCGTATATGATATTATACATGTTTCAATTCCATTCTCCCAAATCATCCCACCCTCTCCCTCTCCCACAGAGTCCAAAAGACTGTTCTATACATCTGTGTCTCTTTTGCTATCTCACATATAGGGTTATTGTTACTATCTTTCTAAATTCCATATATATGCATTAGTATACTGTATTGATGTTTTTCTTTCTGGCTTACTTCACTTTGTATAATAGGCTCCAGTTTCATCCACCTCATTAGAACTGATTCAAATGTATTCTTTCTAATGCTTGAATAATACTTCATTGTGTATATGTACCACAGCTTTCTTATCCATTCATCTGCTGATGGACATCTGGGTTGCTTCCATGTCCTGGCTATTATAAACAGTGCTGTGATGAACATTGGGGTACACATGTCTCTTTCAAGTCTGGTTTCCTTGGTGTGTATGCCCAGCAGTGGGATTACTGGGTCATAAGGCAGTTCTATTTCCAGTTTTTAAAGGAATCTGCACACTGTTCTCCATAGTGGCTGTACTAGTTTGCAATCCCAGGGATGGCGGAGCTTGGTGGGCTGCCATCTATGGGGTCGCACAGAGTCGGACACACTGAAGCGACTTAGCAGCCGCAGTGGCAGCAGCAGCATTAACACAACACCTTACCAAGTAGTCACTACATTGATGATTCAGACACCCTGGTGTTGGAGTTTCCAGGTGAAATACAGATATTCCACAGGCTGCATTTATGCTAAAACATTATTTGTTGTTTACCTGAAATTTAAAATTACCTGGATTTTATTTTCTGTATTTTTTAAAGTATATTAAATTTTATTAATTAATTTTAACACAAATTTATTGGAAGTCAACCTGTTACTGATATGTTTGGATCTTTTAGTTTTCAATTTATCACTTATTAATAGAAGAATACTAGTTTCCATATCAGTTCTATTTTTGTGTCTGGTCGTTGTCAATATAAATACTAAGGAAACTCTTTTGCTTAAATAATTAGGTGTATTTTTATTTGCCAATTTTGTCAGCCTTTTTTGGAAGGGCTCACCAGTGTTAGCAGATGTCAGTCACTGAAAATGGAGTATAAATTAATTTGTCAGATTTCTTTTTTTACTGAAAGAAGGTGGGTTTTTTTTTTTCTTTAAGAGGAGAAGTAAATGTATGGGCCAACTGTGAGCAAATGAAGAGTCAGGGCAATGACCTCCAGGAACAGCCACTATGGATAAAAATAAATAATAAAATATCAGGAGTTATCCCAGGGGTCGTAGAAATGAGTATGAGGTCATGGGGGCTATCTGGCAAGGGGAACAGCATGAACTGTTGACGGAAAGCAACGAGTCATGGTATGAGTTTAGGAAATATAACCTGTCCAGTGTCACCAGAGTATAAAGAGGGTAGCAGGGAGAGGTAAGAACAAGGTAGGCTACAGCCAGATAACGGGTTTTGAATTCTATCAAGCTTGAACATTATCCAAAGGGTTATGGGAAGCTTTTGAAGGATATTGAGGATGGGCTTGCTGTGCCAGACTTTAGCAGTGTGAAGGAGGATGGATGGGGGTGGCAGAGCATTATCAATACCCTATTATTGTCTCTTTTGCAGTCCTGTGCATTTGTCTGGATGATGTATTATGAAACATCATTTATATCAGTTACCTGGAGACTTTCACAATTCATTTTTCTTTCTTCCTTTCTCTTATCTATAAGGCAAAGTATACTGTTATTGGCTTGTGACACTCTGACCCCAGAGTATTTATCCCACAGGCTGGGCATTGTGAGTTTGTCCACAATCTTGCCTGAGCTTTTGTTAACTCATCTATGACTGTTTATTCTAATGAAGTGCATTCTAATAGTACAAAACTCTCTAATTACAGTCCTCTAAGATAGAATTACAGTAAGCATTGTTATATAATGGATAAAGCTGAGTCATCTGAGCACAGGGAGTGGTAATATGGTACATACCACAAAGGAATGTCACTGAGAAAGCAGGAAAATTAATTTGCAGTTGAGGGTGGAATTCTTATATACAAAATCTTTCATTTCCTCTTGTCTTCATGAAGTTAATCAAGCATCTTGTAGGTGCTTTGTAGGCTGAATGATACCTCTTAAAAAATCTTAAGAAAGATATATATAACATAATCATATTGAAAACATATACGTACATATATACATGTGCATTTACATAAATGAGCAAACACTGCACGTATTATTTAATTACTAGTTTTTTTCATTAAACAGTATGTTTTGTAGAGTTCCATGTCAAGTTGATTTCATATATTTTACAGTGTATTATTTTACATTATGGTGGATATTTGAATTGTTTCCAGTTTTTCATGATTACCAACAAAGCTACATTGAATCTCCTTGTCCATCCATCTTTGTGCATTTATGCAAACATTTGTATAGGATAGATTCTGGGAGGTAATACTGTCTTTTTCAATATTCATTTAAATAATTAAAACCATAGCTTGGAATGAACTCAGTGCTTTGCTTTTGGTTGTTGAGCAAGTAGAACATGGCTTCGACATTTGACTCTGAAAATTACAGACATCACAGGGTTAGTCACCACTGTGAATGAATAGTGTTCATACTGGCAGTCAGTGATCTGAAGCCTGCTCCAGAAGGTCATGCAAGAATCATATGCCTAAACAGATATCAAAGAGGAGGCTGGATATTGTGCAGAAAACACAAACTTCTATCAAGGAATGGACTAGGCAGTCTTTAAAATTCCTTTGAACTTTGAAATGGTGACTATATGAAGGCAATACTTAACCGTTTCAAGGAAGGCAAGAAAGAGATCTTAAACTAGAAGCCCCTGAAAACTGTACTTACTGGCCTGTCTCAGGCTTAAAAATCTCAAAAAAGTTGCCACACTAAAAATTCAGAAAATAAAATAACAGATATAAATATTAATACTAAGCTTTCAAAAATTTTAGAAAATTTGATTGTAATGGACCTGCATTCTTCCCTTTTCAATTTATTGGAATTATTTCAGATGGATTGGTGTTAACTCTTATTTAAATGTTTGGTAGAATTCAACTGAAGCCATGTGTTTCTAGAATTTTGTTTTAGGAATTTTAAAATTATTAATTTCATTACTGATAATTTGTCTGTTTATACCTTCTACTTCTTCCTGCTTTAGTCTTAGGAGATTAACATTTCTAGGAATTTTTTCATTTCTTTTCAGTTGTCCATTTAATTGGCATATAATTGTTTATATATTCTCTTAAGGATCCTTTGAATATCTGTGATGTCAGTTATAACTCTTTCATTTTATTTATGTGGGCCCTCTCTTTTGTTCTTGTTCAATCTGGCTAAGGTTTTCATCAATTTTATTTATCTTTTCCAAAGACCCAGCTGGCTGTTAGTTTTATTGAAATTTTAAATTATTTTCTAAAGTTTCCATTTTGTTTATTTCTTCTCTGCTCTTTATAACTTATTCCATCTACTAACTTTGGATTTTGTTTGTTTTTCTTTTTCTGTTTCCTTTAGGTGTAAGATAAGGTTATTTATTTGAGATTTTCCTTGTTTCCTGAGGTAGTTTTGTATCACTATAAACTTTCATTTTAGATCATCCCATAGATTTTGGATCATTGTGTTTTCTTTTTCATTTGTCTTAAGGTATTTTTGGATTTTCTCTTTGATTTCTGTGGTGACCCATTGATTGTGTAGTAATGCATTGTCTAACCTTTATGTGTTTTGGGGTTTTGCAGTTTTTCTCTTGTAGTTGATTCCTAATCACATCCTAGTACAGTTAGAAAATATACTTGATATGATTTCAAACTTCTTAAATTTATTGGGACTTCTTTTGTGGCCCAGCAAGTGGTCTATCCCAGAGATTATTCCATGTGTGCTTGAAAAGAATGTGCATTTTGCTGCTTTTGGATGGATACTGAAAACTTGAATTCCCAGGTGATTTTTAGGTAATTATTTTTAAAATTAATTAATTAATTAATTTTTTACTTTACAATACTGTATTGATTTTGCCATACATTGATATGAATCCGCCACAGGTGTACATGAGTTCCCAACCCTGAACCCCCCTCCCACCACCCTCCCCATATCATCTCTCTGAGTCATCCCTGTGCACCAGCCCCAAGCATCCTGTATCGAACATAAACTGGCGATTCATTTCTTACATGATAGTATACATGTTTCTATGCTATTCTCCCAAATCATCCCGACCTCTCCCTCTCCCACTCCCACAGAGTCCAAAATGCAACATTTGAAGTGATGGCTTGATGGCTGCATGATGTGTGACTTTACTCTTATTAATTGGTGGTGAGGTAGCAGGATGCTGTTCCAGGAATCTTGTGCTCAGAAGTTACCATCCTCTGTCTTGATTATTGGGTTGGCCAAAAAGTTTGTTTGGGTTTCCCATCATATCTTATGGAAAAACCCGAATAAACGTTTTCAACAACCCAATAGCAACTGTTAGAATCTGCCCTTTGGAACTCAGTGAAGATCTGGGAGGCTGAAACATTTTCCCTTCAAATATGAAATGGAGAGAACAGGATTTTTAAACAAGAGAGACCCTTAGGGTTCTACTGTTTCAGTGACCCCTTTTCTTTGATACTCCTCAGTTTTTGAACTGTAAGCAGACAGGTTAAGGGGTGCTCAGAGAAAGAGAAACTTAAAATTTCTCTGATTTTTGCTATTTGAGGAAACGCTGCTTTGGGAAAGATCTATAGTGTTCTTACTTGCTGCTGCTGCTGCTGCTGCTAAGTCATGTGCTATGTCACTTCAGTCATGTCCGACTCTGTGCGACCCCATAGACGGCTGCCCGCCAGGCTTCCCGTCCTTGGGATTCTCCAGGCAAGAATACTGGAGTAGGTTGCCATTTCCTTCTCCAATGCATGAAAGTGAAAAGTGAAAGTGAAGTTGCTCAGTTGTGTCCGACTCTTAGCAACCCCATGGACTGCAGCCCACCAGGCTCCTCCAGTGATGGGATTTTCCAGGCCAGAGTACTGGAGTGGGTTGCCATTGCCTTCTCCATCTTACTTGCTGCAAGTAATAATAAATCCTTCCTTTCCCTGACCTTTGGTGTGGCTGTATCTTTTGGCTTGACAGCCACCAAGAGGTGAACCTGGCTTTTGGGTAACGGGACAAGAAAGGGTATAAAATTTTGGATAGAAAGGTTAACTTGGCAGAGGAACTAGGTTTTAGGGGGAGTTGGTTTCAATGCCCACTCCTGTTTCAGCCTTCTCCCAATCTTTGAGGGAATGGGTACTAACTACTCTGGCTATTTTCTGCTGAAATGGGACATAGTTCTGCCTCGGTTTGTGGAATGGACACTAAGGGGTTGGAAATATCCCTGAATTCCAAGTTGTGAATCAGAGTTTTGCGATTAATATCTCAGCCCCCTTGTCCATCATTTTGAAGCTATTAGACCCAATTAGATTTAGGAGGAGAGGTGACAAGCTGAGTTTTAATAAACTTTGGAAAATGAATCTTGTTCCCTTGTGGATTCAGGGGAATAAGTCTAAAAACAAGCCTGCACTTGGCATTTTGGGTTAGGCTTATTGCAATCAACACAGATTTTCTCCTGATGACTTCATGTTTTCCTGGATCATTTTTTTTTTCTGGTCCATGAGTCTGTGTATTCATTTGAAATAATAGTATATTTATCATATTATATCTTTACACAACACTGAAACATCTGACAGAGAAATATTTTCTCCCAGATTTGTCTTCATCAAAATTTTCTAGGCTTTTTTTTTGAATTATTTCAGATTAATTTTGGAATTGTCATCTAATGGGCAATTTGTATTTTTGGGGATTTATAAACACCTCAAAATTCCTTTATTCATATTTCAGCATGTTACTTATTCCTTGTTTCTACTCCTATCTTTCTAAGTATTTCTTTTTAATTTCCTTCTTTTATTTTTTCTACTAGGGCTGTCTATTTTCTTTTGACACTACATGTTTTCCCTAGCTGATGTGTATTCATTTGAAATAATAGTATATTTATCATATTATATCTTTACACAACACTGAAACATCTGACAGAGAAATATTTTCTCCCAGATTTGTCTTCATCAAAATTTTCTAGGCTTTTTTTTTGAATTATTTCAGATTAATTTTGGAATTGTCATCTAATGGGCAATTTGTATTTTTGGGGATTTATAAACACCTCAAAATTCCTTTATTCATATTTCAGCATGTTACTTATTCCTTGTTTCTACTCCTATCTTTCTAAGTATTTCTTTTTAATTTCCTTCTTTTATTTTTTCTACTAGGGCTGTCTATTTTCTTTTGACACTACATGTTTTCCCTAGCTGATTTCACTCATAGTTTTAGTTTCAACAACTATTTTTGCCCATGTTAATTTTGAAACTCTCACTCTTGTCTTCTAGAATTATACTTCCAGTGCCTCTGAGACATTTTCAAAAGAATTTCAAATTTCGCTCACTCTAACTTATAATCGTTGTTTCTAATCTGAACCTGGTCCTTTGAGATTATTTAGTTCATGTGGAGGAGTTACCATCCACTTAGTTCCCAATGGAAATTATAATGTGGTCTCTGTCTCTACCTTTCTATGTATTCTACATGTTCAGGTAGACACTAACTCCATCAATTCCCCCTGGAATTTAGCCTCTATTTTCCAATATCATCACCACCACATCAGTTTAAGTTAGGAGATTACCATCTTTGGATTCCAGAACAGCCTCCTAACTGTGATCTTTCGTACCAAACTGTTCTTTTGTGAGGCCAACCTCCATACAACTGCCAGAGACTTTTCCTAAAAAATTCAGGTCATAGAAATTATAAAACTCATAGAAAGAAACATAGGCAGTATACTCTTTGACATTGGTCTTAGCAATATCTCTCTAGATATGTCTCTTCAGGCAAGGGAAATAAAAATGATAGCATTTTGAGTTTGTTTTTGTGTGTGGTGTTAGAAAGTGATCTAGTTTCATTCTTCTACAAGTGGTTGACCAGATTTCCCAGCACCATTTGTTAAAGAGATTGTCTTTACTCCATTGTATATTCTTACCTCCTTTGTCAAAGATAAGATGTCCATAGATGTGTGGATTTATCTCTGGGCTTTCTACTCTGTTCCATTGATCTATATTTCTGTCTTTGTGCCAGTACCATACTGTCTTGATGACTGTGGCTTTGTAGTAGAGCCTAAAGTCAGGCAGGTTGATTCTTCAGTTCCATTCTTCTTTCTCAAGATTGCTTTGGCTATTCGAGGTTTTTTGTATTTCCATACAAATCTTGAAATTATTTGTTCTAGTTCTGTGAAAAATACCGCTGGTAGCTTGATAAGGATTGCATTGAATCTGTAGATTGCTTTGGATAGTATATTCATTTTCACTATATTGATTCTTCTGATCCATGAACATGGTATATTTCTCCATCTATTAGTGTCCTCTTTGATTTCTTTCATCAGTGTTTTATACTTTTTAAATATAGGTCTTTAGTTTCTTTAGGTAGGTATATTCCTAAGTATTTTATTCTTTTCATTGCAGTGGTGAGTGGAACTAGATTACTTTCTAACAACATACACCGATTATACAGAGTGAAGTAAGCCAGAAAGAAAAACAACAATACAGTATACTGACACATATATATGGAATTTAGAAAGATAGTAATGATGACCCTGTAAGTGAGACAACATAAGAGACACAGAAGTATAGAATGGACTTTTGGACTCTGAGGGAGAGGGAGAGGGTGGGATGATTTGGGAGAATGGCACCGAAACATGTATACTATCATATAAGAAA
>SJYC01112593.1:0-84885 GCA_006408675.1 Madoqua kirkii | reverse complement strand
GGCAGAAGGAGAAGGGGATGATAGAGGATGAGATAGCTGGATGGCATCACCTACTTGATGGACATTAGTTTGAGCAAGCTCTGGGAGTTGGTGATGGACAAGGAAGCCTGGCATCCTGCAGTCCATGGGTCCACAAAGAGTTGGACATGATGAGTGACCTAACTGAGCTGAACTGATTGGTTCTATTTCTCTGCAAAAACCCTAATAGGAGAGTAAAAACAAGTCCATGAAGCATCACAGAGGGAAATGAACCCATATTTGCCAACCTGGAGGCCTCCTCTGGCACATCCTCTTTGCCCAGCCCCAGCCACTCACCATCTAAATTCCATTTCCTATTTTTCATTCAGTTTTAGAAGTGACAGTCCATGTGAATAACAGCAGCTTTTTCTCACTTTGGCAGCTAACCAAAGTGTATACTCATTGACGGCAGGAGATGTCTCTCAGATCTGTATTTCCTTGGGTTCTAAACCTAGAAGCAAGTGCTTTGCACATAGATAGGAGTTTCAGTGAATTAACGAATGCAATCTCCAAATGGTTAACATTTACAAGCACTAACTAGCAGTATATTATTAATCTCCAGAAACAAACCAGACTGCATCACAGAGACCATCCTGCTGGGGATGCAAAGTAGGTCTTTTTATTCTTGGGATCTGTACTGACCTCTGTATTTACAATTCTCACCCAGACTCCTTCAGAATGAGACTGAAGCATGAGGTCAGAGGAGAGGAAAACAGACTGCAGACACTGAAGGTATGGCTGCAGCTTTACCAAACTTTGACCAGCACTAAATCAGCCAACACAAAAGTTCCTGTTAGCATGCCACACACACTGGGGAAAACACAAATGAAATTACATTGATACAATTCATCTTTATATAAAATTTGTTCATTGGATCTTTCTCCCAAACCTTCTTTGACATGATTAACCAAAGATTGAAAACTGAAGATAGGAAACAAACAAAAGCCCATTGGATTATCTAGTCCACATTTTTTGGCCCTGTGTGCAAATTGTGTGTTCCCTAGGGAAATATTTTCTACTTTTTTTTAAAGAATTTTTTTATGTGGACCATTTTTTTAAACCGTTTATTGAATTTTGTTAAAATATTGTTTTAAAATTTTGTTTTTGGCCAGGTGGACATGACGAGCAACCCAACTAACCTTGGATCTTAGTTCCCTGATCAGGGATTGAACCCACAGTCCCTGCATTGGAAGGCAAAGTCTTAGCCACTGGACCACCGTGAAAGTCTCTAGAAATATTTTCTAAAACTTTTGTCTAATCCATTTCTGGTAGATTTGCTCTTGTTTCAGTCTTTTTTTGAAGAATTTATTCCAGTTGTTGTTGTTTAATAACTCAGTAGTGTCCAACTCTTGTGTCCCCATGGACTGTAGCCCACCATACTCCTCTGTCCATGAGATTTCCCAGGCATGAATACTGGAGTAGGTTGCCATTTCCTACTCCAGGGCACATTCCCTAGCCAGGAATCAAACCGCATCTCTTGCTTTGGCAGGCAGATTCTTCACCACTGAACCATCAGGGAAAGATTCCTTATTCCAGTTAGGCACAACTTTGACACCTGAGGGTTATTCTGAGATTTCCATTTCAGTTTGCCTTATTTCAATTTTGCCCCATTACTCCTACTTAGACCCGTCCCCTGTCAACATACTGTGGATCGTTTTCACATTCCTTTTTAGGCATAATTTAACCATGCTTCACACATTAACTTGAGTAGACAGTATATGGTATAAATTACAGAAAACAGCGATGTGTGAAGACATTCTGTGGTGAATAAATTAAAGCATTAATTTCAGACATATCAAACTAACACTTTTTACATTTGTGGTTCATATAATTTTCAGGCCTGTTTTCTAAGGTCTTTGGAATGGAGGAATTAAATGGAAGATTAGTCTAAAATTTCTACTTTTATTTCATGGGGTAGAGATCAGCTATTCCCATGAATATTTAAAAGAGGAAGAATTTTAAAAAGAGAATTTAACACAGAGGACCTACTCAGATTTACGGAGATGTTGACATTCAGACATACATGTGAGAAAAACTGGGTTTAGCGACTCACCAGACATTATCACCACCAATCTGGCAGTAATGAGAATTAAGATTATTGACAAGCAGGACAGAACTTTCTCACCCACGGAGTATTTGTGCAACTTGGTACAATGAATCTGAGTTGACTGAGAAGCAAATGTGTTTATACTGCAAAGGAAAGATTTTAAAAAGGAGACTCTAACTCAAATTTACCAAAATTGCTAGGTGGAAAGGAAACTATTATCAGCACAGGCTCATCAGGGATCCTGGAGTTTCTGGTTTACACAGCTGATATAGAACCACAGCATGTTCGTGGAACTGGCACCAAAATGCATGTGTGTGTGTGTGTGTGTGCATGTGGGTCTTTTTAGGTAGTGAGACTTGAGGAAAATGATCAAGTTCATTTTTGCTCCTCGTTTTATTATACTTCATAGTATTTATCACTTTATATTTTTATTGATTCTTTCCCCAACCCCATCTAGAATTCAAACTCCATGTGAACAGAAATTTTGTCTTGCTCACCTCTATAACCAGGGGACCTAGATATGACCTGACACAGAACAGACAGCTAATGAATACAGCTTTAAGATACAGCTTGGCACTGATTCCCTAGTTAAAAAACAAAATGGAAAGATACTATGCGTACTTTTCCATTAAAAAGAGCTAACTCTCCTCCCTAAAACTAATACAGAATGGGGAAAAGCTCTTTAATTTCCTAAAGACAGGCTTTAAGATATGTTAGTCCTTAAAGATAACTGGGAAGCATCTAAGATCTGTCCATCTAATGACAGTCTTGAAGATAAGGCTCATGAAGGCAGAGACAGTGTCTCATTTTTCTCTTGATATCAGCTCATGATGTGGACCTGGGATAAGGTAATAAATAAGAAGCAGTTGGAATAGCTGGCCTGGACTTCTAGTCCCTGATTTGGGCATTTCTGTGTGTTAATTAAATTACTGTTTTTTACAATAATTCTATGTGGGAGGTTACAAGTCTTACCCTTCAGTTTCCACTTCATAACATCAGGCTTTAAGAGCATTACTGAATTACCAATGTATGGTCTCCCCCAGCTCCAAACTCACCCTTCTCTGAGCTGGAGGCTCGTGGAATGCAAGGCTGTCAACAGAGGGCGCCAGAGGGACACACCTCCGCCCCAGGAAGACCTCCTGTTCACCTTCTGGCCCTCCATGGCTGGTATTTGATGTTGGAGGCTGGTGGCCAGCTTGGAGGAGTCCAGCTGCACTTCCAGCCACTCTGTGCTCACTGGGAACAGTTTCTGCAGTCCACCTCTGGCCCCACCTTCTAGAATGTCTTCCCCCACATGTTGTTGTCATTGTTTGGTCGTTAAGTTGTGTCTGACTCTTCGACCCCATGGATTGCAGCACATGCGGGAGCCACAGCCTCTGTGAAGGGGGCTGAACTCTTAGTCTTGAGTTTAGGGATGGGATTGGGTGGCCCCTGCCCTGGTCCTCTGTCCCTTTATTGTCCCCTCTCCTTCAGCCAAGACGTCATGGTTACAGCCTTTGTAGCCCTCAGATGCTTTTTACCCTGTTTAGTAGCTCAGCTCCTTCTACTAATTACCAAGTCTTTACATTAAATTGTCCTCAGATACAGTGCTGGGAGGATGCTATTTTATATCAAACAATGAAACGCCCAAGATGCTGCTGGTGGGAAGCAATCAAGCTGGGCTTCAAAGCCAGGAGATCTGGAACCAGAGGACACACTCCAAACTTCCATGCTACATTGTCTCAAACATTTAGGAAAAAATTCAGGTTAACTTGCCCTGTGGCCTGGATACCACTCGTGCCCCAGGAAGTACTTACTTACCTAGAATCTCACTCAATGGCAAAAAATAATAGGGTTAGAGGAGGAAGGTACGCAAATGCACCTCCTCAGGTATGTGGCGCTAGTGGTAAAGAAACTGCCTGCCAGTGTAGGAGACAGAAAAGTCGCAGGTTTGATCCCTGGTTGGGGAAGATCCGCTGGAGGAGGGCAGGATAGCCCACTCCAGTATTCTTGCCTGGAGAACCCCCATGGACAGAGGAGCCTAGAAGCTACAGTCCATAGGGTCGTTAAGTTTGTCACGACTGAAGCCACTTAACATGCAAACAAACAACCACACAGCACCATTGATTTTAATATTTTAGATCACTTTCACACAGGATTTGACCCAAACAACTCTGAGAGGTGATAAGGCCTATGTTTTTATTCCTATAGATACAGAAACTGAGGCCCAGAAACACTAAACATTTACATGCACAGTTGTACTTAAGTCTCCCAACTCCCAGCTGGGACTTTGTAACACTACTGTCTTGTCTTGAAGCTTAGTTACTCTGGAGTCCATATGACCAAGAGACTGAAAACTGGATCTTGGAAAGACCCCCGTCCTAGTCCTTGGAGCCTGTGGGCCCCAACTAGAGAGTCTGGGTGCCACAGTGAAAGGTCCTGCATGATGCAACCACGACCTGACAAGCCAGCTAAATAAATAAGCAAAAGAGACAGGCAGAGTGGGACCTCACACACACAGAGAAGGTGTCGTGAAGACAGAGGCAGAGATCAGAATGACATGGCCACAAGCGAAGGAATGCCTGCAGCCTCCAGAAGCTAGCAGAGATGAGGCCCAGAAAGAGGCCAAGAACAGATCCCCTCCAGAGCCTCGGGAGGCCCCTGCTGCCACCTGAACTGTGACGCCAGCTCAGGTCCATTCAAGGACTCATTTCCAACTTCTGACCCCCAGAACCAGGAGAGAATAAATTACCATTATTTTAAGCCACCTAGTTTGTGGTAATTTCATCAGCCTCAGGAAACGAACACACTGACAAGTTCAAGTTTCTTATGTGACTAGAAAAGATCTACATGATCGATCCTTCAACGACACTGATTTGAGCTGTGCGTGTCCACTTATACTTGGAGTGTTTTTGGACTTACACTTGGAGTGTTTTCAGTGGTAAGTCTTACAGTAATGCATGACCCACAGTTGGTTAAATCCTCAGATGTGGGACCTTGGATACAGAGGAATTGTGGATACAGAGGAACTGCATAGGTGGAAAGTGGACTTTCAGTTATATTCAGATTTTTTACCATGTCAAGAGTCAGAGTCCCTAACTGCGGAGTTGTTCACGGGTCAACTGTAAAGCTACCTTCATTAAAATTCAGAATTTTAAGAACATTCAGGATGAAAACACGAGCTACAGATTAGAAGACATTTGCAAAATAATATTCTACAAAAGAAAAAAGAGCAACAACTGGTAAATGAGCCATTAAAAAGAATGAAATAATGCCATTTGCAGCAACAGGGTTAGACCTGGAGATCATCATATTAAGTCAGAAGAAAAGACAAATATCATATTGCTTATAAGGAGAATCTTAAAAAAATACAAATGAACTTATTTACAAACCAGAAACAGACTCACAGACTTAGAGAATGAATTTATGGTACCAGACAGGGAAGGGTGGGAAGGAGGGATAGACCGGGAGACAGGGATTGATGTATACACACTGCTATATTTAAAACAGATAACCAACAAGGGCCTACTGTATAGCACAGGGAACTCTGCTCAATATTCTCTAATAACCTAAATGGAAAAAGAACTTGAAAAAGAATAGATACATGTATATGTATAATATAACTGAATTACTTTGCCGTATACCTAAAACTAACACACTATTATTAATTAAGCATGTGCTGCATGGGCTCAGTGTGTTGGATTCTTTGCAACCCCCTGGGCTATATAGCCTGCCAGCCTCCTCTGTCCATGGGATTTCCCAGGCAAGAATACTGGAGCGGGTTGCCATTCCTTTCTCCAGGGGGGATTTCCACAAGTCAGGGATTGAAGTCTTTGTGTCTCTTTTATCTCCTGCATCTGCAGGCAAGTACTTTACCACTAGCACTATCTGGGAAGCCCATTAACAGTTACTAAACTATACTCCAATATAAAATTAAAATTTTAAATGGCCAAAAGACTTGAATAGGCTTGTGAAAGAAAAGGATGCCCAACTGACCAATAAGCACATGAAAAAGTACTCAGTGTCATTGGACAACTGGGGAATGCAAATTAAAGTCCCAATGAGGCAAAACTGTACCACTATGCTCCAATTAACACCAAATGTTGGTGAAGATATGGGATAGCTAGCACTCTCATATACTGCAGGTGAGAGTGCGTGAGTGCATGCTCAGCCATGTCTCTTCTGCAGCCCCATAGACTGTAGCCAGGCTCCTCTGTTCATGGGATTTCCCTACACAAGAATACTGGAGTGGGTTGCCATTTCCTTCTTCAGGAGATCTTTCCGACCCACAGATACAGCCCAGGTTTCCCAAGTCTCCTGAACTGCAGGCAGATTCTTTACCACTGTACAACCTCTGATACAACTACTCAGGAAAACTATTTGATAATACTTACTAAAGCCAAACATATTAACACACACACACACACACACACACACACACACACTGTAATCCAGAAATTCCACTCATGAACAGAACAGATACACAAGATACAGTGTGCTTATGTCTACCTAAAGACATAAACTAAAATTTACAAGAATACCCATCAACTGTAGAATGGATAAAAAATTGCAGTATATTTATATAATGAAATAATATAGCGCAAAGAAAATGAGTGAACTCTTGCACCCAACAACAGGAATGAATCTCACAGCCATAATGCTGAGCAAAAGCTTGATACAAAATGGTACACATTGTATGATTCCATTTATATGAAGTTCAGGAACACAAGAAACCAAGCTCTGGTGATAGTGGTTAGTTAGACTTTTAGGTGTCCTTGGGAGATTATCTGCTGGGAGGGACCTCAGCAGAACTGAGAATGTCCTAGATCTTAACCTGGCAGAGGGTGGTTTTATACCTTCCCTGGTGGCTCAGAGGTTAAAGCATCTGCCCACAATGTGGGAGACCTGGGTTCAGTTCCTGGGTCAGGAAGATCCCCTGGAGAAGGAAATGGCAACCCACTCCAGTACTATTGCTTGGAGAATCCCATGGGTGGAGGAGCCTGGTGGGCTACAGTCCATGGGGTTGCAAAGAGTTGGACACGACTGAGCAACTTCACTAGACGTAAGTACAAGAAATTCATTGAGGTGAACACTTAAGATTCATGTTCTTTACTATATATGGTAGATCTTCATTTAAAAAACATTAAGTTTTTATTTTAAAGAAATGGCAGAAAGTAAGTAAGGTTAATGCATCACACTTAAGGGTCAGGAAACCTGTATGGCATTCGTGCCTCACTAAAAAACAACCTCATGAAAATTGATTTTCCTCATTTGCAAACTTGGAACATTAATACCTATCAACTTCCGATAGCAATTAAGAGCATTAGATAATGTATAAGTATTCTTGAGTTCCTATATGAGAAGACTCATATAAATATACAGTAATGTTCTTGGTGGCACATTTCAAGATCTCATTTTCACTTAAGCAATCTCTTACAGATACTACCTCCTCTAAGTTACAATTGCTAAACTCCATGAAGTAAATGAAAATGGGTTATGCCAGCAACAAAGTGATAAACTGAGTCTAGAGTAGGGCTTACTTCTTTCCATGACCCTTCTGATGGGTGGTCGTCACAAAATGAAAAGTTAATATTTATACTTAATTTTCCTGAAGGATTCCAGAATCAACTGACAGGATTTTCAATTCCAGAGACTCCAATCAAAGATTATAAACAGCCTCAAGCCATAATACCACCCTACTTATCTCCTTTTTGAGGTTATTACATAAATAACAGCCAGGTTATAGTCATTGTCTATGCACATAGTGTGGTTCAAATCATATAGCTCCTGGAAATCTGAGCCATCTAATGTGGTAGCACTAGCCACATGTGGCTATTGAATAGGTGAACTTGGCTAATCTGAATTGGTTTGTCCTCTAAGTGTAAAATACACACACCATTTTCAAAACAGTGTACAAAGAAAGAGAAATGTAAATTGTATCACCGAGTATTTTTATATTGATTACATATCAAAATAATATGTTTAATATACTGTGTTAAATAAGATTATTCAAATAAATTTAACTTATTTTTACTTCTTAAAAATGTGGCTAATAAAAAACTTTAAATTCCATTTATGGCTTGCATTATATTTCTATTGGACAGCAGGGCTCTAAATAAAGACGGAGATCTTCTTAATGCTGTTCTTCTCAGGACAGAGTTTTCAGAAAAGGATTTTTAAAAATTAGGGTTACAGTTGCTTATATATTCTCTGGCCAAATTACCTGCCTATATCAGAGATTAAAACCTAATCTTTATCTATAATCAACTGAATTTTAGAATGGTCATATGATATAAAATATTTGGCCTACCTGAAGTCATGAAATATTTGACCAGTTTTCCAGCGAGCTTTAATAATATGTGAACCTGTGGTTCTAACATCTTTGGGGAAACGTAAACTATTGAGACAGAGAAATGACCTTAATACAGCTCCTGTAGGATTATGCAGAACACCCCTACATAAAACTTCAAAAACACTGTTACGGGCTGCCCGGTGGTCCAGCTGTTATGACTCTGCGTTTCCACTGCAGGGCGCACAAGTTCCCCGGTCAGTGAACTAAGATCCCACACGCTGCATGGCAGCCGAAAAACCAAACCAAACCAAACACCAAACAAAACACTGCTACAAACTGAACTGTGTGCCCTGCCCCCAAACTCCTATGTTTCAACATAGGAGTTTCAACCCCTAAACATGATGGTACTAAGAGGTAGGGCCTTTGGGAGGTAATCAGGTTTTGGATAGGCCAGGAGAGTGGGGCACTGATGATGGGATTATAAGAGATCAGAACTCTCTTTCCACCCCTGTGAGAAGGTCACTGTGAGAAGGCAGCTGTCTACAGGCCAACAAGAGAGCCCTCACCAGGAACTGATTCTGCCAGACCTGAATCCAGGGCTTCTGGTCTTCAGAACCATGAGAAAGTCAATTTCAATTGTTGAAACCACTTCATCTATTGCATTTTGTATGGCAGCTCAAGCAACTAATATCTACCACTTAAAGCAATCTCTAACTAAACATCATTATTAATCTTTTGTTCTGGTTTAGTCACTTAAGTCGTGTCCAACTCTCTGGGACCCCATGGGCTGTATCCCACCAGGCTCCTCTGTTCATGGGATTTCCCAGACAAAAATACTGGAGTGTGTTGCCATTTCCTTCTCTAGGAGATCTTCCTGGCCCAGGGATTGAACCAGCATCTCCTGCATTGGCAGGTGGATTTTTTACCACTGAGCCACCAGGGAAGCCTTCTTATTTAATCTTTTATTAATGGTAATTTTTAATATATTACCTTTTTTGTTATATAAAGGCATAGTGATTTGCACAATGCGGAGAATAAACAAATATTTGTTGATTTTCTCTAACCTGTTAATAGGATAGGCCTGATCTATGGCCTCTGTAGACCAACTTGCTCACAGACCATTTCTGTTGAGCCAGGAAGAAGGGTCAAGAAGAACACTCATTATTTTAAAACATTATCACAATGAAATATCTTTTTTTAACTATATAAAAAATATTTTCTTCAGCAAATGGAATTCATATTCCCACTTGAACTGAAAATGCTAAGTTGTTAATATCCCCCTAGGGATCTGCTTCTTGGTATGGTACCTTCAATGATTTTATCATAGCAAGCATAATAAAGTCTCATTTTATGCTCCAAGGCATGAACAATCCTGAACGTCCTTCAATCAGTACTGTCCTCAGCCTGTGGCTTCTGGAGTAACATTTTTAAAGGCACTAAAAAAACAAAGAAAGGGTTCCTGCCAAAGGACAGAATCAGGTGCTTTGTTTCTTTAGAAATCTTCAAAACACCTTCAGGTACAAGGTTTTAAAGAGAGGCAAAAAACAAACAAACAAACAGTAGAAAACCAAATAGAGTAGTTGACCAATCCTTGTTATCACTTTAATCCTTTCTGCTACCTTTTAGAACTCCAAAAAATGTATACAATTTTGTTTGTCCTACACATATCTTCTAGGAAAAAGCCCTGAACTCTGAACATAATCTCCAAGGAGACAGTGAACAAAAAATTAAAAACCTCTTATTTAAGGGTTCATTTTAGGGAACAGAAGGAACACTCCTGTTTGTTTTTGGGGGGCCCTGCTGCACTGGCATGCAGGATCATAGTTCCTTGACCAGGGATGGAACCTGAGCCCCCTGCATTAAGTGCAGAGTCCTAACCACCCGACCACCAGGGAAGTCCCCTGAACTGTTCTTTTTCTCACTTTGAAACCAGCCTCCCTACTTATTACATATATACATACGGCCTAACATAAGACCTCAGAAGGTATACCAGGCTCTGCTTCTGCTGTTTGATGGGTTCTCTGGTTCCTTGATTTCCTGGTGTGTATATGCTTATGCAGGTTGCCTCCAACTTACCTCTTTCTCTTAGGTGTCCCTGTTAAATAAGAGCGGATCCTGAGGCTTCCTTGGTATCTTCATGGTAAAGAATCTGCCTGCTAATACAGGAGACAAGGGTTTGATTCCTGATACCAGAGGATCCACATGCTGCAGAGCAACTAAGTTTCACAACTACTGAGCCTGTGCTCTAAAGCCTGGGAAGTGAAACTACGGAGCCCTTGAGCCGGTGCTCCAGAACAAGAGAAGCCATTGCAAAGGGAAGCTTGAGCACCAAACCTAGAGAAAAAACTGCCCAGCAAGGAAGACTCAGTACTGCCAAAAATAAATAATACATAAAATTATAAAAAAGAAAAAGAGTTGAGTCCCGAGCAGCTACCTCCTCATTTGAGTGAGACTGGCAGTGTTAGCACACTTATCAACATATCCTCCCCCCCTTATTTCCTCTCCACTCTTTTTATAGGTCACTTGAACTAGTCACAGTGCTGGTTCCGACGTCCATCTCTTTACTCTCTTTGTGTTTGCGTCTAGAGATGAGCAGTTTGGTGGCGGTACTTTTCAAGCTTATCAGATCACATTTCTGACCTGCCAGTCCCCGCTGGTATAGAATTCTCTTCCATCCCCACAATAAAGTGTTGTGAAAAAGCAACGGAGTACTCTTAGCTCCCTAGAAAAGAATACAATATAAAACTAACACAAGCTTTCCATTCCTGCCGATTATTCTGGCTTTAGTACACCCAATGGCAGAGCCCTCTGCACCTGCCTTGGCCATGTCTTCCCTGAGAGTCAGAAGAGAGGTGGGGCACCCACTGACGTCGCATTGCTCCCCCCATCCACCCTCTCCAAGCCCCACATTTGAAGTTCTCTCCTTGAACTTAACTCCCAATCTTCCTACATCCCTCCTCGCATTGGAGTAAAGAACTGAAGCTCACTCTTTTCCATACTCGGCTTATCAGTAAATTCTAAAATCTCTTTTCCTTCCTGAGCTCAGATGGGTAAGTTTTTGGGTTTTGGTTGATTTTTTTTCCCCCTAAAACTTGCCTGAAACCAGTGTCTGGCCCTCCGACACCCTGAATTTCACGGCGAGAGGAGTGGGCTGGCCAGAAGGGTCGCCGACACCCAGAGCCGTTGAGAACAAGATCGGCCCCGGGAAGAGGCAGGAGCTCGTAGCCGGGAGCCACGCACCCCACTCCCCTCCCCCGGGCAGCCGCACCCCGACTCGCCGGCCCCCGAGGCACCGGCGTCGGGATCCCAGCGCCTGGCAGGGACGGCGGTCCCCGGGGGCGGGTGGGCCGGCCGGGCCGAGGGCGCTGCGCTGCGGCCTCTGGCTCCTCCTCCGGGCGCCGCGCGGCCAGGCCGGTGGGTGGCGGCTGCCCGGGCCCCGGGGGATGGCGGCGGCCGCGCTCCGCCAGCAGGTGGCCCCGGGGTCCCGGCGGCGCCGCCTCCTCCCGGCGCCCCTCCTCCCGCGGGGGCGGTCAGCGCCCCGACCCGGCTCGCACCCTGCTGCCGCCGCCGCCGCCGCCCTCGGCCCGCCCGCCGCGTCCCCGGGGCCGCGCTCGCCGCCGCCGCCGCGTCCGGAGCTGTACCCAGGCCGGCCCGCGGCGAGCGCCCAGGGCGCCGGCAGCCCCTGCCCGCCCTCCCCGCCCCCAACTCGCTCCCCAACGGAAAGTTCGGCTCCGGCGGCGTCTAGCCCGGCAGCCGGGGATGAGCCGGGGTCGGGGGGCGAGCTGAGCGGCGGCCAGGAGGGGGCAACTTCGCCCGGGAGAGCGCCTCCCGCCCGGCCCCGCCGGCCGCAGCCCCCGGGCGGGCTCGAGTGGTTTTTCCCTTGCTTCTGCCTCCCCCCTGCGGATCCAAGAGACGGACCTTGGTCCCCGCGCTCCCGCTGCCGGGTGACAAGAGCCAGCGCTGCCGCCGCCGCCTCGGCCGCCGCTCTCTCTGTCCCTCCGCCCGGCCGCCCCCGGCCGCAGCCCCTGCCCTGCCCGCCCGCCGCACCATGGAGTTCTCCGAGAGGAAGCGGAGCAGGAAATCCCAGAGCTTCAAACTGGTGAACCGAGGTAAGCGGGGCCGGGCCGGGCCGGGCGGGGGGCGTGCGGGCGGCCGAGGGAGGACTTGGCCGCCGCGTAAACAGCCCCCGGCCCGCGGTGCGGCCAACTCCTAGGGCCGGGGCTCCCGGTACACTCCCCCTCCCACCCCACCCCCGGGTCCCCTCCCCGAGTCGGGCTTCGGCCGCACACACGCCGGGCGGCGAGGAAAGTTCTGCGGTTGGGGGTGAGGGGGGAGGCAGGATGTGATTCCGCGTAAACAAGTCGGAGGGCACATCAGGAAATTAGCAAACAATGACACTTGGGGAGCGGGGAGCCTTCTTTGGTATTCCTCTCTTGTGGCGTGGCGGCCGGGTGGGGGAGGACGCGTCTCCATCAGGCCGTGCGGACACCCACCCGGACCAATGGTCGTGGTGGTTTGGGGTTGGTTTGCTTTTTCCGCCCCCCTCCTGCAAAAAGAAGGAGAAAAGGTGGTGGCGGCTGTTGTAAGACCGAGAAAGCAGCTCATTAGGTGTCCAAGCCCTGAGAAGAATTGTTGACATGCAGCATCTTTCCCGGATATGTCACTTGGGCAGGAAAGATGTTTTCGAATAGATCACATAACAGTCAGATAAGTATCATTAAAAAGAAAAAAACAAAAAATCCAGCCGGTCCCTGACGATTTTACAGGTGTACACCACGGTCCCTGGACTTCGGTTTATTTTGTCAGGGGAGAGGAAAGTTGAATAGTCCTGCCTGTGTTCAGTGACTTGTTAAAAGAGTCTTTATTTTTCCTGATTTGACTTTTCAAAAAACGATAAGAATGTAAGGGCAGACAAAAACTTATGTCTATCAAACTGCATCGTGTCACCTTAAATTAGAGGCAGGTGACTTTTTCTCCCTGTGGCGGCCGAGGGAGGACTTGGCCGCCGCGTAAACAGCCCCCGGCCCGCGGTGCGGCCAACTCCTAGGGCCGGGGCTCCCGGTACACTCCCCCTCCCACCCCACCCCCGGGTCCCCTCCCCGAGTCGGGCTTCGGCCGCACACACGCCGGGCGGCGAGGAAAGTTCTGCGGTTGGGGGTGAGGGGGGAGGCAGGATGTGATTCCGCGTAAACAAGTCGGAGGGCACATCAGGAAATTAGCAAACAATGACACTTGGGGAGCGGGGAGCCTTCTTTGGTATTCCTCTCTTGTGGCGTGGCGGCCGGGTGGGGGAGGACGCGTCTCCATCAGGCCGTGCGGACACCCACCCGGACCATGGTCGTGGTGGTTTGGGGTTGGTTTGCTTTTTCCGCCCCCCTCCTGCAAAAAGAAGGAGAAAAGGTGGTGGCGGCTGTTGTAAGACCGAGAAAGCAGCTCATTAGGTGTCCAAGCCCTGAGAAGAATTGTTGACATGCAGCATCTTTCCCGGATATGTCACTTGGGCAGGAAAGATGTTTTCGAATAGATCACATAACAGTCAGATAAGTATCATTAAAAAGAAAAAAACAAAAAATCCAGCCGGTCCCTGACGATTTTACAGGTGTACACCACGGTCTCTGGACTTCGGTTTATTTTGTCAGGGGAGAGGAAAGTTGAATAGTCCTGCCTGTGTTCAGTGACTTGTTAAAAGAGTCTTTATTTTTCCTGATTTGACTTTTCAAAAAACGATAAGAATGTAAGGGCAGACAAAAACTTATGTCTATCAAACTGCATCGTGTCACCTTAAATTAGAGGCAGGTGACTTTTTCTCCCTGTCATGTCACAAGTCGCAATATTGAGTTTAGAATAATCCTGTTTTAAGTGTCGTCTTTAAATCAGCTTGAAGTCAAAACCAAACCAGAGAACCTGTCCACTTTGTTCCTCTGTTGTAGTACCTAGCATTGGCATCAGACCAGAGAGCAAGGCGATTGTTTTAACAACCTGGAGAAGTCACATGTAAGCTGATGAAAATTAGAGGGCGATTGCAATATCCAGCTAAGCTAACTATGGTGTAGATTCAGTAAAGCCTGCTTTCAGTTAGTCTGAAACTGATTTTGATTATAGATATTTTGAAGATCTACTCCTATCTGTTAAGTCCGATTTAGTTTGCATACCATTTGATGAAAAAAGCCTGGCGTAGCTGTACATATTCAAAATATTTGGCTTTGCCTTTTACTCTGTAGTTTTTTCCCCCCCAGCAGTGTTGATTACTCAGTCATTTGTACTTTAAAAGTACCTCCATTTGTGACTGGCCTGTTGGTCTATCTGATTCATTCTGGAATCTAGGTGGCGTTCTTATTTATGACCTCAGGGAACTTTGCTGTTCAGTTGCTCAGTCGCGTCTGACTCTGCGACCCCATGGACTGCAGCATGCCAGGCTTCCCTGTCCTTCCCTATCTCCCAGAGTTTGCTCAAACTCATGGAACTTACTACTTTATCTTAAAAGTGAGATATGTTCTGTAGACCTTGTTCTGGGAGGACTAAGGCCCCCAAAAGGGAATCACTGTTAAGGATTGTCTAGTTTCTTACTTAAGCAATCCTACTTTTTAGAAACAGTTGCCAAAGTGCAGTAGCCTCTTTAGAGAAGCTTGTAAAATACTGTATTTTAAAGTCTGACTAACATAGCAAGTCTGTCTTTTTCCTTTAAAAAAAAAAAAAAATTACGGGTCTGATTTTTCTCCCTGCTCTGCAGGTGCATTTTTAGAACTTAAACGATTGTATGTTGAAGTGCGGTAGCCTAATGCAAGACTTGCTTTCTTATTCCAAATTATACTATATTTGAAATAACAAATCAGTATTTTTTATGTGTGCTTGCCTGCAAGTTGCTCAAAGGCTAGGATTTCTCTGGATAAACTAAGAGTACCAGGTAACTCCGAAGCGTACTATCATCTACTCATGCAAATGGGTTGTGGAGATAAATTTGGAATCTTCTCCTGGCCTATGATTGGGCAAGGTTTTTTCTTTTCCTTAAAAAAATACTTGTCATTTGGAAGAAAAGAAGCCTGGTATGTAATTGGCATCTGTGGACCAAATTTCCTGTGAAAACTGTGTGATCAAGCAGAGCTGTTTTCTAAAGTCAAAATAATAATTTCAAATTTGTGTACTTCTCCAGAGTAGCAGAGCGGTAGAGATTACCAGTGACTGCAAATTCTGTGATGAACTTCAAAAAATTATAAAGTGTAGCTTACACATAATGTATATAATGAGATTCTCGCCTTTCTTGCTTATTCATACTTGCAGGTCATTAGAATTCTAATTTTTGGCTGTTTTCTCACCCCAGATTATCACCATGAGGTCTATAAGATCTCAGACTTCAGCAGCGATGTTAATGGGGAGGCCAAAGAGACACAATCCATTTTTTTAGGTAGGTTCTTATGTCAGTTAATTTCTCAGCAAAACAGTGTGGCCATTTGCAGTTAGGGGGAAGGGGGGGGTAGATTGTGTCAGAATGGGAAATGTCTGCCACTGCTTAATGTATGACATTCTTTTCAAGACCTTTTATTTTACAGATTGCCAATAGATCCCTTATTAACATGGCTAAAAGTTGTAATTTCAGACATAAATGTTTATTAGTGTCTACACACAGTGCTAATTATCACTCACTCCTGGAGCCAGAAGCTGACCGTGCAGTTTTGTGGCTCTGTGTTCACCCCATTTACATCGCATATTCGCTGGCATGCTTCATTGGCAATAGTTTGTGTAATTGGGATATTACATCTTTGACATCTGGATAACAGAAATTCAATTTCCAGAAAGCTGCTATTTGTTTGGTTTTTGCCTCCTCCTTGGGTGGGGTAGAGAATTAATATGCTGTCTGATGATAATGTCCCTTCACCGTCGTGGCCTGGTTGCTAATCCTGCCATGACAAAATTAAATTAACTCTCCAGCCAAAAAGCAGAAGGAAAAGGAAAGTGTAATGGTCTGCTGAACCACCTCTAGGTAGGACTGGTGATCACGGAGCCGCTCCTCGTTCGTCCGCCCAGCTCGGTGCTCACTTCGCACCATGTCGGAGAGGGGAGGCCAGTGCTCTCACCACCCTCCTTCCTGAGCCACCCCAGGGCAAAGTGGAGCAAAGCAGCACCTTGGAGGCCCTCGACAAGAGGAACTGCGTGATGGATGAGTAGGTTCCCTAAAATGCTGCCGCATTTAGAGTCCAGCTTCAATGCAGGAGACACAAGGGGCACAGCTTTGATCCCTGGGTGGGGAAGATCCCCTGGAGAAAGAAATGGCAACCCACTCCAGTATTTTTGCCTGGAAATTCCCATGGACAGAGGAACCAAAAATGAAACAAATTAAGATTTTACCACTAAGGATGAAGTACCTGTGAAGTTGGAGTGGAGGACAAATCATGGCATTGGGCCTCCACGGTACCCTTCCCCAAGACCTCCTAGAGCCTGGGTGGCAGGCAGTGTGAGAGCTGGGTGCCTCTTGAGGAAGCAGAAGTGAGAGACAATCCTGGCAAGAACCATTGAAAGCAAGGGCCAGAATGGCCATGTCTCTGGGGAGAGTTGATAGGTCATTAAAAAAATTTTTTTTAATTGGAAGATAATTGCTTTACAGTATTTTATTAATTTCTGCTGTGAAAAGTGAAAAAGTGAGTGTTAGTCAGCTCAGTTGTATCTGACTGTTTGTGACCCCAGGGGCTGTAGCCCTCCAGGCTTCTCTATCCACAGGATTTTCCAGGCAAAAATACTGGAGTGGATTGCCATTTCCTACTCCAGGGGATCTTCCCAACACTGTGCCTCTTGAGGAAGCAGAAGTGAGAGACAATCCTGGCAAGAACCATTGAAAGCAAGGGCCAGAATGGCCATGTCTCTGGGGAGAGTTGATAGGTCATTAAAAAAATTTTTTTTAATTGGAAGATAATTGCTTTACAGTATTTTATTAATTTCTGCTGTGAAAAGTGAAAAAGTGAGTGTTAGTCAGCTCAGTTGTATCTGACTGTTTGTGACCCCAGGGGCTGTAGCCCTCCAGGCTTCTCTATCCACAGGATTTTCCAGGCAAAAATACTGGAGTGGATTGCCATTCCCTACTCCAGGGGATCTTCCCAACACAGGGATCGAACCTGGGTCTCTTGCATAGCAGGCAGATTCTTTACCATCTGAGCCACCAGGGAAGTGCAACTACGTAAATCAGCTATAATGTATACATATATTCCCTCCCTCTTGGACCTCCTCCTCCATCCCACCCATCTAGGTAATTACAGAGCACTAATCTGAGCTCACTGTGCTGTACAGTAGCTTCCCACTAGCTATCTATTTTACGTATAGTAGGTCTTTTGGAAGCAAGATGGGTTCTCAGATTCAGGGCGCCCCCAGTTAAAACAACAAGGAAGCCAGGCAGTTGAGAGTTCTCTTGATCTTGCTTGAAGGAAGAGAAAGGGTGGGTGGCAAAGGACTGAGAAGTCAAATGGGTACTAAATAGAGCAGGGGCCCCCAACTTCTGGGATCTGAAATGCCTGATGATTTGAGGTAGAGCTGATGTAGTAATAATAGAAATAAAGTACACAACAAATGGAATGCGATTATTCAGAATCTTGTATTTTCAGTTCCCTTAACTCGATCAGTCAGAATTCTATATCAAAGCACCGCTCAGTCTAGCCATTTGAAAGGAAGAACTTGCCAATTAGTAAAAAGAGGTACATTTATCATAAAAAAGGAACATCATATCCTTGGTTTAGTTCATCTCCAACACAGCAGGCTGTTCCCCCGTCTGCTGGGTACTTGGAGAAGGGTGAGGATGCAGTACAGTGGGTGGACTCCGGGTACAAGAGAGTGAAGGATGTAGAGCAAGCAGGTTCAGAATTCTATATCAAAGCACCGCTCAGTCTAGCCATTTGAAAGGAAGAACTTGCCAATTAGTAAAAAGAGGTACATTTATCATAAAAAAGGAACATCATATCCTTGGTTTAGTTCATCTCCAACACAGCAGGCTGTTCCCCCGTCTGCTGGGTACTTGGAGAAGGGTGAGGATGCAGTACAGTGGGTGGACTCCGGGTACAAGAGAGTGAAGGATGTAGAGCAAGCAGGTGCCAGTGCTTGGGACTTGCTGAGAGGTAAACTCTCCCAGGGCAGGCCTGGCTTCATCTTCCTAGTTTGAGCCCAGAAGATAAGAAAACATCAGTGCAAGGCCAAGCTTGCAATAAGTTTCTAAGTCGCTGTTGGTCACAGAAGTCTTAGACATCGAGAGACAAAAGATGGAACAGTGTGCAAGTGCCTGGGTTATTCTCAATCTTTTGCTCATTCTGGGGAAAGTGGGATATGGCTTCCACAGAACATTTCTATTTTGTGATCTTCAGGTCAGTTTGGAAAAAAACAAAACTGGAAGAGCAAACGATTATGCAAACCTGATTTCTAGAGTAATGGAGAATAGTTGCTGATAACGTATGAAACAGTCTGTTGTTGATGGTGTCATAAAGTGGACTTTTTTAGGTTATAGTTCTTTTATGCAAATGTCAGTCACGTTTGCTTTGTAAATGGCTTGAGTCCACCCGTGATATTACTCATCGTGGTGTAGAATTCTGCAAGAGGTTGTGACACCCAAGGGAGGTTGTTAGCAAAACAGCAGAACTGCTTGACCTGTGACACATTCCTTAAACAGGGCCTGTGGCATGCTGCATGGGATTTTCTGTGTTCAAATGTCCATATGTGTCAGATCTGATACTATCTGCACCTGTAAGATTACAGTTCATGCCTCAGGGAAAGAGAACGTGCCAGAATTTGGCAGAGGTTCCCACCTCAAATCAATTTCCCTGGGATATTTTTAGGCTGTGGACTAAGGCAGCATGTTCAGCAGGGTAGGATAGTTCAGTGGCGTGAACAACTTGACTGCGAGCTTTTTGTGCGTCCCTCCCACATGTTTAACTTGCTAATAGGGTCAGGAGAGATTACCCTGTGGACATGCACCTTGTCCGGCTGGCCGTGATGGGCCATTATGAAGATGAGTACTATTTTGGAGAAAAACAATTTAATTCCTTTTGATCGATGTAACAGATTTCTCTCTCTCTCTCTCTCTCTTTTTTTTTTTTTTTTTGAGAATATATGACAAAGTCAGCACTCTTTTGAAATGGGAGTGGGACTGGGGGCAACCAAAGAAGTGAACAGAACAGGGATCCTGCTCTCAGTGATTAAAATCCAGCTGAACAGGGACTTCCCCTGGAGGTCCAGTGGTTAAGACTGTTTCCAATGCAGGAGGCCTGGGTTCGATCCCAGGTCAGAGAACTACATCCCACATGAAGATCGCATATGCTGCAACTAAGAACTGGTGCAGCCAAAAATATAAAAAATCCAGTTGAACAAATTCAGGACACAGTGAAGGAGCAAAATTCAGTCATCTGAACAACTGCAGTAGTCTGAGCACTTCCTCTGTGCCCAGCATTGAGTCGAGTCCTTGACAAGAAGGGTCTCATTTACCCCTCTGAGCAAATCTTTAAGAGTCCTCATTATCCGTGTTTTGTAGACAAAACTAGAGGTGTTGGGCTTCCCTTGTGGCTCAGCTGGTAAAGAATCTGCCTGCAATGTGGGAGACCTGGGTTCCATCCCTAGGTTGGGAAGATCCCCTGGAGAAGGGAAAGTCTACCCACTCCAGTATTCTGGCCTAGAGAATACCATGGATTCTATAGTCCATGGGGTCACAAAGAGTCGGACACGACTGAGCGATTTTCATTAGAGGTGTCAAGGAGGCTGCCACAGGTCTCCCAAGGGGCAGGTGCCATCGCTGGGACCTCACCAGTCTGTGTGAGCTGGGAACACCCCACAGCACAGCATGTGTGTGTGTTAAATGACAGGTGTGAGCCTTTAGGGCAAAAGCTGAGCTAGAAGGAAAGGATCACATTGCGGGTGGGGTGGAGAATGCTGGAAAGGAGATACTGTGACCTCAGGGAGGGTTTGAACAGGCAGGGGAGCTGGAGAAGATTCCAGGTGGAAGAGGTGATGGGAGCCTCAGAAGAGAGCTCAGTATCACTATAATCAGACTCTAAGTGAGGGTTGCACTCTGTAGTTTGGACAGTACTGGCCCAGCTGTCATGATTTTTTTTGTTGTTTTTGGCTGCACTAGGTCTTAGTTGTGGCACCTGAGATCTTCGATCTTTGTTGCAACTTGCGGATCTTTAGTTGAGGCATGCAAAATCTTAGTTTCAGCATGTGAGATCTTAGTTCCTGACTAGGGATCGAACCCAGCCCCCCTGCATTGGGAGCACAGAGTGTTAATTAACCAGTGGAGCATCAGGGAGGTCACATCCCCTGATTTTTTGCGGGGGAGGGTGCTGCCGTGGGTGTGGGCTTTCTCTAGTTTTGGCAGGCGGGGATTACTCTGTAGTTGTGGTGCGTGGGGTTCTCATTGTGGTGCTTCTCTTGATACAGAGCATAGGCTCTACAGCGCTGGCTCCATAGTTGTGGCCTGTGGGCTTAGTTGCCCCATGGCATGTGGGATCTTCTTGGACCAGGGATCGAACCCATGTCCCCTGCACTGGCAGGTGAATTCTTAACCACTGACCCACCAGGGAAGTTCCATCTCATGACTTTTACAGCGGACCTGTATGTAGCCTGGATGGATGTCATTATTCCCATTGCCCAGAGGAAGAAACTGAAGCTCAGAGTTAAGTGACTTGCTCATAAGTAGCAGATCCTGGACGAAACCCAGGACTCCTGTCCCAAGGTCTTTCCCTCTGCCTGGTTGAGCCGGGCAAATCCAGGGATCATTGGAGAGACCTCAGCCAGCAACAGGGCACTTTTAGGAAGTATTTTAATGCAAGAACGAATTTATTATCCATAACAGTAGCAAATATTTTGGAAAATCCTTTTATATCTAGATTTTGTCCTAGGTTTAGTATTATAGTAGATGTGAAACATGTCTTTTCAGGTGTCTGGTCCCATTCATTTGTTTAGTCAGATCCAGTTATGTGCTGTGCTGGCTGTTCTCTCTAATGTTGATTCTGTGAAACAGCTTTTAGAAGACGAAGCTCAAGGTGCAGTAGCTAAGCTGAGCAAGCAGGGTCGAGATCTCTGATGTTTTGGATCTTTCAATGGCCTTCTTGATGACAGCCAGCCCTTTCAGGGTCCCCCGAATCTCGAAGTGTCTCCTGAAGGTAGCAATCCAGCCAACCAGAGTAGTGTCATTCATCAAGTTGTGTGGGTGCCAGGTACCATGCTAAGAACTTTGTTTTGGGAGTTTTTTTGTTGAGGGGGAGTCACACCTTGAGGCTTGTGGGATCTTAGTTCCCCAACCAGGAACTGAACCCAGGGCCACAGCAGTGAAAGTCCTGAGTCCTAACCACTGGACCACCACAGAAGTCCCCATGTGGAGAACTTTGCATGTTATCCCATTAATTGTCCCCCAAAAGTATTATTATTCCCACTTTGAGAAATCTGAGGTTTTCACAGAGTAACTCAGTGACAGAACCAGGATCCAAACCAGGGTCTGTTGTCTCCAAAACTCTCTTACCCACGTGGGAAGCTTGTTGAAATGAGCTCCCAAGGGTACAAAGTTTGGAGGGGAGCAGAGCAGCCAGGAGCAGGTGGAGGAGATCCTGAGCACCTGTCCCATGTCCCACCTCCTCTGCTGGCCTCTGCAGAATGGTCAAGGTGCCCTCAGCACCATGGAAAAGCCTCTGGTTCAGATGGTTTTGGAGAATTCCTATAGCACTGATGCTATGTCTGGTTCTACTGTGGGTCCAGAAATGGTTTCAAAAACAAGAGCAAGCAAAGTCCAACCTGAGAACCTCTTGAGGAGCCTTAAGGGCTGGTGGCTTCTTTGAACAAAAGTGCTCATAAGTGCCTGCGCTTATGTGGCTGTGGGTGTAGGCTTAGTCGTCCTTGGAGAGGACTCACTTTATTGCCTGAAATTTGAGAGCTTTTGCTGCTAGGTTGTCTCATACTTCCACTAATCACTGAGTTAATTCTACAGCCCCTCCAGAAGGTTGGTGTTATGTCCCTTTGATGAATACAAATGAGAAGCTGACCTCAGAGATGACAGCGACTTGCCCAAAGTCACACAGGAATTAGTAGCTGACTAGGCTTTAAAATTGGATCCTTTGACATATTATTCTGTCCTCTTTCTCTGTGCCAGAGCTGCCTCCCCACCCCTACCCACCCACCCCCGCCTTCTGCTCACAAAAGCTGATCTTAACATGTAATTCATCATCTTACCCCATGCTTAGAGACTGAACTGTCTTCTCATGGATTCTAGGGTCAAGTTGAAACCCCTTAACTTTGTGCTGAGTATCCAGTCTGCCCCTGATGTCCATCTCCATCTTCAACTTCAATGTAACTCACCCGTCTGGGCCCCACTGTCCCCCACCCCTACCAAAGTAGGATTTCAGGTGAGAAAGGGGCCCCACCACAGGTAGAAGGAACGGCATGGCCAAAAGCTTGGTCGAGGGGAGGCCCAGGACCCATTTGGGAAGAAAGAGCCTCAGGTTTGTTTAATGTCTACTGTGGGTGGTGAAGCCTTGATTCGAATCTCAAGTTAACAGTTCAGCACACCTCAGACAGACTCGTGAGAGTTTTATCTTCTATAATGAAATGCTAGTGGAGATCCTAACTCCCTCATCCGGTGCCCCCCACAGCATGCAACACATCCTTTGCGGTGAAACACATTTTCAAACTAGAAAACACTGCATTTGTTTTTGTCCCCTTTTTCTTTGAATTTGAGGTTATCTTTTCTTCTGGGTACCTCAGCACTAAATAGGAACACCGCTCTCCTATAGCATTTACCGCAGACTGCTATAGTAGTTCCTGGTTTTGTACGTGCCTTTACTGCACTCCACGTCACCCTGAACACATCCCACGTTGAACTATGGTTGTAGAAACAACCCACCTCTCCTGCTGTACATTGGAAGATCACAGAGAAAGTGGGACCTGAACTCTTTTTTGAATCTCTAGCCTCTGGGCCATGCACTGGCACCTCCTGTTAGATCAGCAGTGGCATTAGATTACAAATAAAGTGCATAGTAAACTTAATACCCTTGAATCATCCCAAAGCCATGCCCTGCCCCCGGTCCACGAAAAAGGTCCATGGTGCCAAGAAGGTTGGGGACCGCTGCTTTAGATCACTTAGCATAGTGATTTGTTTGAATACAATAGGCACCCCATATGATGGGTACTCAAATCCATGTTATCTCCGTGCATGAGTGTACTGGACATGGATACAGTTGTGTAGGACTCTGAAGATGTGCTTTAAAATACAGCACCATCCTGAGAATTTTAGAGATGGTTAGTGAACCCACTCCAGTACTCTTGCCTGGAAAATCCCATGGATGGAGGAGCCTGGTGGGCTGCCATCTATGGGGTCGCATAGAGTTGGACACGACTGAAGCAACTTAGCAGCCGCAGCAGCAGTGAGCCAAAGACATGTCTCATTTTACCAAAGAAGCTTTGGTCGTATACTAAACTAGCATAGAAATTGGGGGTTTCTGATGTTGATGGGTGAGAGACAACTTGAAACCTAACTTTTTATTTTTCAAATCTGGTAAAGACGAAAAAAGGAGAGGCACTCACATACGAAAGCAACGGCATGTTGAAAACCCAAATTGGAAAATAACATATGTTTTGCTGGCTCTGTAATTCACCGTGATCTTGGCAGAACTTTACAAAGGAGCTAAAGATGGTCCTGCCCTGTTTGTAAGCCCATGTTTAGAACCAGCTGGTTCTTGGGGTCCGCTTGCAGCAGGTTTTCCTACCTGCATTTAAGAGAATCCATGCATCAGATGGCAACAGACCCTGGAACTATCCCGTTTGGATCCCCTGTCCCCACCGCTGATGCTTGCATCTACACACACCTCTTTCTGTTTCTCCTAAAAGCTCGGGCTGGTTCAGCGACTGCCCTGTGAGTGAAACTTGTGGTAGGGTTGTAAGAGTTGGCTTTCCCCGCACCGATCACCACCACATCACTAAAACAAATCTTCACAAGGGACAGACTCTAAGGAGGTGTCTTAGCAGTTTAGCCTCCCTGGTTCCCATGGGAATATGGATTTTTTCCTTTTGGAGGAAAAGAGTGTGGTCATTCATAAGGGGAAAAAAGACCGGGGAACAGTGTGTTTCGCATCTCAAGGTTAAAAATAGACCTGGGACATTTACACAGCACATCTGTTATTCTTAACAGTATTGGAGAGAACACTACCTGGGAAGGAAGGTTACCCAGCAGCCGGACACTTGCAGGGACCCATGGTAATTGATACCGGGGCGCCTGGAGGGCCTTTGTCTCTGGCTCTAAGATCAGGACTCAGAAGACAGATTAAGATCCCACAGGAACTGCCACCTGCCTGCTCCAGGATCCTGACACTGCTCTTCCCACTTCCTATGCTTCAGCCGCTCCAAACCACTTTCCACTCCTGCAGCCACCTCTCTTCCCCTCTTTACTGCCTGCACTGACCACCTCCTCTGCTTGCAACCCTGCACCTGCATCATGCTCCCTCTTCCATGCTTGGCTCTCTCTTATCCCTGAAGACTCCAAGTTGACGTTGCTTCTTCCAGGCAGTCTTCTTTGATTTTCCCCTCCCATCTCCTTCCATACTATTTCTACCAAAGTGAAGGCACTGCCAGTTTAATTCTCTCTCTCTCTTCCTGTTTCCCCACTTCCCAGCACCATGCTGGGCACATTACAAACATCCAAGGTTGCTCAGTGAATGAGTGAGGAGTTCCACTTCAAATTAAAAATAGTGAGATCAGGTATTCTGAAGCTTTATCATTCACCTCTTTTACCTCCAAGCTCCCATCTTGGCTTCACAAGGTGAAAATATGTGTGTCCATCCATCTCAGGAGTTATCTGGACCTCACATGTTAGGAGTAAAATACCCAAAGGAACAGTTACTTTTCTTTTTTTTTTTTTGGAAAATAATTTTTAAAGTAATTAATTTCATTTATTTTAAAGTTTTTGATTGTGCTGGATCTTTATTGCTGTGCTCGTGCCTTCTCTAGTTGCAGAGAGCTGGAGCTCCTCTTTGTGGAGTGGGTGCATGGGCTTCCCTTATTGCGGAGCTCCAGGCACGAGGGCTCAGTAGTTGTGGTTCACAGGCACTAGAGTGCTGACTCAGTAGTTGCTGTGCACAGGCTTAGCTGCTCTGAGGCATGTGGAATATTCCCGGACAGGGGATCGAACTTGTGTTCCGTGCATTGGCAGGTGGATTCTTACCCACTGTACTACCAGGGAAGTCCACGGTTACTTTTCATTACACGTTTTTTTCTTTCCTACTAAGTTAATAGGTGATCCCCCTTTTAAAGTTGAATTCAAGACTAGGATGCCCTTGTATGTGTTCCTGCCCTTGCCCCCAGGGTCTTGCAGACTTAGACCCCACCGTTTGAAGGTATCCCCGAAATTTTGCAGTACTGTGGTGCTGGTCCCTGCCTGCCATCACCTCTACTTAACTGCCTTGTCTGTTAGATCTCTGTTGACCCTCGAGTCTGACTTGAATCCCTGCAGGGCAAGACTTTGAGCTTCCTGTTCCCAGGGCACAATACCTGGCGACAAGTAGACTCTGGGTTGCTAATTTTGGATAAATGAATACCATGTTAAAACATGTTGAAATGTACTTTGCCTCCAGTTATCAGCTGATCCGAGTGGGACGGTTTGTTAAGCCGAGCAGGTTTTCTTGGGCAGGACTGTCTTACACATTGAAGGAGGTTAGGATCACACCCTCTGAATGTTGGCATTGTAAATACACATGCAGGTCGAGAGCTTCCCACTCAGTCACTGTGATAATCAGCCTCTGGCACATGGTCCTTAGCATGCCAGGGTTGTGGGGTTCTTTAGCTTTTGAAAAAATTGTTTTTGGCCGTGCTGGGATTAGGTTCTTGTGCGCGGCTTTTCTCTGGTCGTGGTGAGCGGGGGCCGCTCTCTTCTCACGGTGTGTGGTCTTATTGCGGTGGCATCTCTTATTGTGGAGCCCAGAGTCTCATATGCACGGGCTTCAGTAGTTGCAGCACATGCGCTTAGGTGCCCTGTAGCGTGTGGAATCTTCCCGGACACAGGGATTGAACCTGTGTCCCCTGCATTGGCAGGCCAATTCTTAACCACTGGACCATCAGGGAAGTCCAGGTCCTTTAGCTTTGAGTGGGGAAAAAGCCTGGATGTCCGTCCTTCACCATTCTCTCTCAGATGCCCTGTGTGAAGGAGGACAATGAAGACAGAGGCTGTGATGGACCAATTCAGCTGCATCACCATTCTGAGAAGGAGAGAGCAAAGGGCACCTTCCATTCCTGGTCAGGTTACTGCACCTCCTTTCCACACAATGGACGGCGTACTGCATGCATATCTGAGCATATATTTTAAAACCATGAAGTTTAGACAGGTTTTCTTTCAAGATTCCAGACAGTATCCTGGTAAATAAGAATCCATAAAATTGTTTTCTTAGTATTGCAGTTTTTCCCCCCAGCATGTACAAATATATAGTGTGTTCTCTGAATTCCAAGGGTTTACAATGTTGTTTTGTTTTTTTAACTTGGAAATCAAATTTTACATACATCTGAAAGGTTAATGGAGAAAACTAATTATGCTATCTGGTAACCAAATGTGTGATGGGACATTTGTCTCTGTAATTAACAGCAAGGAGCTTTTATAGTTTCATAAAATCGAATGCTACATCGAGTATTCTGTGAGCATTTGTTTGGATGAGGTGTCCAACACAGAGATGTTTATGGACGATATAAAGTTGAACTGAGATGGAATGCAGGTGTCTGCTGTGCATCTCGCAGAATTTCTCATTGTTGAAATGGAAGCCAGAAGATTAATAACTTGACTTTGTCATGATAAAATAAGTAATGTGTTCTTGGAACAGTGGTGCGGCACATAAGTTACTCGGTAATTCCAAGAATTTATTCTGTTCCAGGAATAATATCCTGAACAATTTATTTTTTACAGAAAAAGTTGATGCAACATAATAGCCTCCGAAGTTGCTTGTGTGGCTAATGGAATTATATCTCAAATGTGACTATACGCCCACGTATAAGATGTAAAGAACCCCACAAAAATGCAAAGTTAAGGCACACCTTGCAAGTAAGGAGTCAGGAGGTGCACGAGTAAAGGTTCTTCTGTGAACATTAACTCATTCTCCTCGCACATATATAATTTTTTCAATTACCAGCGAGACTTTAATGGGTACCTTAATAAGCACCGTGTGAAATATAGCGGTGCTGTTGTTGCTGCGGGAGTGGGAGCTTGAAGTGTCCCTGTGAACTGTTTAACTCCTCCTGTGAGAGGCAGGGACACGGACCCAGACCTAATCCATCTTCCTCTGATTTCCTTTGGCCATTTTGGGCAACTCAAGTCTTTGACATAGACCATTTTTAAAGTCTTTATTCACTTTGTTGCAACATTGCTTCTGTTTCATGTTCTGATTTTTTGGCTGCGAGGCATGTAGGATCCTAGCTCCTCGTCCAGGGATTGAACCGTCATCTCCCCCACTCCACCCCACCGCCGCCTCCTGCACTGGAAGGTCCCCCAGGGAAGCCCCTATCTCGTTTGTTTTGGCAGGGGGCTGGAGTGCGGATTTCTTGTCTGTCGTCCTGGGTGAACTGGGAGGAGGCAGAGAATGAGACATGTTCCCCTGGGGAGCTTTTGCAAGAAGACACTGTCAACTGTAGGGCTTCCCTGATAGCTCAGTTGGTAAAGAATCTGCTAGCAATGCAGGAGACCCTGGTCCCATTCCTGGGTCAGGAAGATTCCCCTGGAGAAGGGACAGGCTACCCACTCCAGTGTTCTTGGGCTTCCCTGCTGGCTCAGCTGGTAAAGAATCTGCCTGCAATATGGAAGACCTGGGTTCAGTCCTTGGGTTGGGAAGATTCCCTGGAGAAGGGAAAGGCTACCTACTGTAGTATTCTGGCCTGGAGAATTCCATGGACATAGAGTCCATGGAGTTGCAAAGAGTCAGACTTGACGGAGCAACTTTCACTTTCAGGCACCAAATAGCCTCATCTGGCCAACCCCACGCACCTCACGGAAACAAGGAGAACTTCTGTTACAGATGTCAGTTTATGCCTTGTACATCAGTGGTGTTTGGGTTTTTGTTTTTTGTTTCCCCACCTAGCTTTCCTCAATAGTAGCTTCAGCGTATCTGATTCAAGAATTAACCATTCCTATACCCATTGGTAGGTCTTTATTGAGCAGCCCTTGGTGCGAGGCTGGGAGATTTGACGGCCCATAGATTGTGATAGAAGGAGCCAGGGGACCTCACCTGGGGGGTGAAGGGAGGTGACCCTTGAGAAGAGGACATTTAAGCAAAGAAGGACCGAAAGAGTAAGTATAAGGTGGGGCTGAGGCTGTGAGACAGTAAGGAAGTGAGAGCCCGTCCCAGGAGCCAAAGACCCTCCTTAGAATAATTGTTTTTTTCTTTTATTAAATTTTTTTTTTGGCTGTGAAAATGGCATGTGACCAAGGTTTGGGCCCACTGCCCTCTGTACTGGAAGAACAGCGTGTTAACCACTGGACTGCTAGGGAAGTCCCTGAAGACCTTCCATAGAGCTGAAGTAGGGAGCTGTCTGGCTCCCCATCCAGTATAGTCACTAAGGGGTTTGGATTCAACTGTCCTGAAGTTAGGCCTGTTTTTTTTTGTTTTGTTTTTTTTTTAAGCTATCCATGTGATTCTAATGTGTATCAGACCCAAGAGCCACTGCCTAGAACAGGGGGAGACGTGGCCAGAGCCAAGGCTGGAGAAGCCCCCAGTGCAAGAGCTGGGCCCCATCACCTCCCACCAAGGCAGGTCACTTGACAAGGTCTGCATTTCCAAAAGATCACCCCGGCTTCAGGATGGACTGTGGTGGGGTGGAGCAGTGCTGCAGGCTTTTGGCCATCGCCCCACCAAGTGATGATGAGAGAGGAGTGGAAGGACTCCTGAGTAATCTAGAAGTTACAATAAGTAGGACTCAGTGTTTAATTGGCTGTGGGAGGGAAGAGATGGAAGATGAGGCCCAGTTTTCTGGCTTGGATAGCCAAGTTGGTGCTGTTTATCAAGGCTTGGTGATAGTCGTCGTAAAATACATTCTTGGACGTAGTTTTAAGGTTGCTTTTGAAATATCCAAGTGGAACTGTCCAGTGGGCAATTGGATGTATGGGTCTGGAGCCCTGAAGTGGGATCAGGGCCGAAGTCCTCACAGACAGATGGTCACTGGAGCCAGGAGAGAGGTGGGGTGGGTGGAGTGAATCCAGGACGTGTGTGGAGAGGGAGAGGCCCGCGTGGGACAGAGTCCAAGAAAACTTCAGCATTTAAGGCAGTGGCCGTGACCTGTAAGTGGGTCATGGAAGTCAGTTTAGCAGACTGTCACCCATACAAACTATCAATACAATAATAGAGAAATAGATTAGAAAGTATCAGAGTGTCTTGCATGCAGAAAGGATAAATTCGTGAAACTTTGACTTTCTTGCTGTGATTCACAGTCCAGAAAGTTTGGAAGCTGCTGCTTACAGCCGCAGTCACCTCATCCCTGGCCTTGCTCAGGGAAGGAGGCCACTGCCAGTCTCCAGGTACCTTCAGGCCCACAGTTATCAGTTTCTTGAGATTCGTGGAAGACAAAGATGCTGTGAACATCATAATTTCTCATCCTCATTAATCTGTCACCCATACAAACTATCAATACAATAATAGAGAAATAGATTAGAAAGTATCAGAGTGTCTTGCATGCAGAAAGGATAAATTCGTGAAACTTTGACTTTCTTGCTGTGATTCACAGTCCAGAAAGTTTGGAAGCTGCTGCTTACAGCCGCAGTCACCTCATCCCTGGCCTTGCTCAGGGAAGGAGGCCACTGCCAGTCTCCAGGTACCTTCAGGCCCACAGTTATCAGTTTCTTGAGATTCGTGGAAGACAAAGATGCTGTGAACATCATACATTTCTCATCCTCATTAACATTATTTATACTGAAGCTTTTGGAGAAGACTCTTGAGAGTCCCTTGGACTGCAAAGAGATCCATCCTAAAGGAAATCAGTCCTGGGTGTTCACTGGAAGGACTGATGCTGAAGCTGAAACTCCAATATTTTGGCCACCTGATGCGAAGAGCTGACTCATTTGAAAAGACCCTGATGTTGGGAAAGATTGAAGACAGGAGAAGGGGATGACAGAGGATGAATGGTTAGATGGCATCACCAACTCAATGGACATGAGTTTGGGTGAACTCCGGGAGTTGGTGATAAACAGAGAGGCCTGGTGTGCTGCAGTTCATAGGGTCGCAGAGTCGGACATGACTGAGCAGCTGAACTGAACTGAATACTGAAGATGAAACTGTACAACAGCATGTGTATTTTAAGTTGTAATATTTTAAAAAGTTTAATGACTGAAGAAACAGTACCGCCAGTACTTACTCTTGTCCATCCTTGACTGGCCCACAGTGTGGTATGTAAGTTATGTTTGAGTCAGTAGGGGCAATGTGCAGTTCTGTACTAGCGTTCTTTAAGAGTTTTCTGTGCAGCAGAGCAGAGGGTCAATATTTCAGGTTATATGGAAACAGATTGTCTCTTTTCAGACAGTCAATTATGAACATTTTATTTCTGATTAAATGAGGGCAAGATTTTGTTTATGCTCCTGTCGGAAAATGAAAGCAGTGGTCTGCAGTCTTGTTATATTTTTCCCGTGAGTGTTGTCAGCCTTGGAAGACTTTTGCCTTTTGTCTTAGAGAACCATGAGCACAAATAAATTCTCATCTTTTGTAGGACTAACAGGACTCACATGAGCCCTGTTTTGAATTTAAAGGACATGTCTGAGCTGCCTTCTTAGTTTGAAACCGCACAACTAAGTTGGAGTCCATAGAGATAGCGTGGTCCAAAGATTTCATTGTTTGCACTGTGTGTATTAAGATAAATGGGTGGTTACGGTGCTGACGACTGCATGCAGTGCCCAGTGCAGGTCTGTACAGCTTCCTGGATGCAGTACACTGGGATGGATGGAGCCCTTCCTACCGGCCTGCTGGTTAGTTTCCTGCCCATGCTAGTAGAACAGTGAGGCTCATGGACCTTGGAGCGTGATGGGTCTCCAATGTCTAAACTCAAAGTCTCTCTTTTCTCCTGGGGAAGATATGTTCATCAACCTCTGACCCTCTTAGCTTGTGCTCAGGATTAAGGGTACGCAGTGTGCTTGCCCGAGGGCCCCATACATAGTAGTGGCGGTCCATAAATGGTGACTCTAACCCTTTTCCTCCTAAGCACGTCCAAATTCCTTTAAAAAACACACAGCTTGGGACTTCCCTGGTGATCCGATGGTTAAGAATCTGCCTGGAAATGCAGAGGATGCGAATTAGATCCCTGGTTGGGGAACTAAGATCCCACAGGCTATGGGGCAACTAAGCTCATGTGCTGGAGCTAGAGAAACCATGCTCCATAACTAGACAGTCTATGCGTCAGAACAAAGGCAGTCACATAGTGCAGCAAAGATCCGGCGAGCTGCAGCTGAGGCCAGACACAGCCCCAAAACAACCATGGCTTGTAAGCTTCAAGAGAACACCATTTTAGGCCTGTACCCCTGGATTGCAAAGTGCACCCCAGGCAGCCCCTTCCTTCCCTGACTTCCTTTTGGCCACCTACTTCCCACTCCTGCCCAGCTTCATCTTTCCTGGGAAACATCAAAGCAGATTTTTTTAATGTCCAAAACTGTTTCCACCAGTTGCCTTATACCCAACCTTACAATCCCACAGGGAAAAGAGTGTACATAATTCTTCCAGATTATTTTTTTTCTTACAAAAATTAATACATATTCATTTCAAAATCATTTTTTACAGTTTTCATTTATAAAATTGAAAAAAGATATAAAATTTAAAAAAATCCTGTCCTAGTCACCCTCTCCAACGATAACCATAGGGTATGTGTAAAAAATACAGGCGTGTGTGTTACCAAAAGAATGGGGCTTTCCCTGGTGGTGGATAAGAATCCACCTGCCAACGCAGGGGACATAGGTTTGATAATCCCTGGTCCAGGAGGATTCCACATTCTGTGGAACAACTAAGCCCATGCACCACAACTACTGAGCCCTCGCTGTAGAGCCGGTGAGCTGCAGCTGCTGAAGCCCGTGCACCCTAGGGTCCATGCTCCACATCGAGAGAGGCCACTGCAGTGAGAAACCCGAGCACCACAACTAGAGAGTAGCCCCCGCTCTCTGCAGCTAGAGAAAGCCTGCACACATTAGCTAAGACCCAGCACAGCCAAAAATGAATGGAAAATAAACTAACCATTAAAAAAGGGAAAATAGAATTATCCTGTGTAATGTTTTGTAATTTTTTTTTTGCTTCACCAAATCTCCATCTGTTCCACACAGGTTGAGTGCCTAGTTTAAGCCAGGCAGGCTCTGACTATCCAGTATTGAGGAAATAATCATGGTCTCAGCCTTCATGGAGTTTACAGGATAATCCTGCACTTATTTCCAAATGACTGTAAAAAGGTCCGCTTCATCCTTTTCAGACATGTAAAGATACACTGTAATCTCAGTCTATAGATATGCCATAATTCACTTATCTAATACTCACTGATTGATGTCTGGGTGGTTTGCAGTGTCTCACTAGTGAAAATGATGCTACCATGAATGTTCTTTTAAGTATGTCATAAATACTTGTCTAAATGTTTCTGTAGGATAAATGCCTATGAGTGGAATTGGTGAATTTTCCCGAAAAGGGCCCATACCTGCAGCCTATGAGAGGGACTCTAAAGACTCTACGCCTTCATCAAAAATGGGCTTTTTTAATCTATTTGTTTGTTGTTGTTTAGTCACTAAATCATGTCCAACTCTTGGAACCCCATGGACTATGGCCTTCTAGGCTCCTCTCTCCATGGGATTTCCCAGGCAGGAATACCAGAGTGGTTGCCATTTCCTTCACCCAGGGATCAAACTCGGGTCTCTTGCTTGGCAAGTGGATTTTTTGCCATTATACCATCTGGGATGCCCTAGGAATCTATAGGTTTGCCAAATTACTAGACAAAGAATTTCACATTATGTAATTTTTGTTCATCACTAGGGACATTAAGAGATTTGAACAATTTATTTCCCTTGTGAATTGCATGTTCATGTCTTGTGCCCATTTTCCATTGTTAGTAGGTATGTGTCGTCATCTTCACTGATTTGTAAGACCTCTCCTGTACATTTGGGATCTGAACTCTTCGGTTTGATTATTCCTTAACATTATTCGAAGTGGTGGCTTCTGACCTACCCACTTAATGTGGCTGGAGTTACAGTCCATGTCTGATGAAGGAACATTCGATTGGGAGGCCATACTATATTTGTTATAAAATCAAATTTTTCCTTGTTATAAGTACATTTGGGGAAGAGAAAAGTAGATAAACTCTCTGAAATGGTTGGGTAGTTCTAGTGGTATCATATTGCTTTCTTCACTATATCCTGTCATTTTCAGGATGAAGTGAAAACATCTAGGTCCCTGTGTTCTCTGTTTTGCACGTTCGGTGATCATTCAGTCCAGCTAATCAGCTTCTCACCACGGCCTGGTTTTTCCTCTGCCTTCAGTGCCCTTCCCTCTTCTCTCCCTCAAAGCGCCGACGGACTTGCTGACCACGTGTTCTTCTCCACCTCAGGGCTTCCTGTCTTCATGGAGTCAGCTGTAATCCTCACAAAGTGATCTCGTCCTGTCAGTTCCCCAAACGCTCGTAATTTAGGCATCATCCAAGGCCTTTATCCTGTGTTCTCTCGGTTTGGTCTGTCCGGTCCTGCTATAAATGTATTCCTAGAGCACGTAGCTGGGGACAGCCATAAGCAACAGCCCTTTGCCTTCTGTAATGGTTCTGAGTTGGGGAACCACGGGGCCCTGGGTTGTTCCATGGAGACAGGGACCTGCATATTCCAGTGGGCTCAAAGCAGAGAATACTTGCATTTGTTTTTTTTTAGATAAAGCATGAAGCCATCAAAGAAAATTGTTCCTTCGTCCCCTTTTAGGGCTTTGCCCCTAAACCTCTCATGATGTTTTTTCTACTCTGTCTGTAGATGTTCTTTGAGGGACATACTTTTTAAAATTTATTTTTAATTGGAGGATAATTGTTTTACAATGTTGTGTTAGTTTCTGGTGTACAGTGAAGTCAGTCAGCCATATGTATACATATATCCCCTCCCTCCTGGGCCTCTCTCCCACCCCACCCTGATCCCGCCTCTCTAGGTCATCACAGCACTGAGCTGAGCCCCCCGTGCTGTGCAGCAGCTTCCCGCTAGCTGTCAGTTTCACACACGGCAGTGTGCATGTCGGTGTTACTCTCTCACTTCGTCCCACTGAGGGACAGATTTGAGAGGCAGCAGGACAGCCCCTGTTGATTCATGTCCTGGTGTTTCTTTGCTCCCCTGGCCCTTCTTACCTGTCTCAGGGCCTTCTTCCCCTTTCTGCTTTGCAGGCCCATTTTCCCAGCCTGGACCCGTGGCGTTCTGTCTTGGGACCTGTCTTGGCATCACTTCCTCAGCCTCAATTAAAAAAAGCTCCTGCCTCCCACGCTGGCTATTGGGTGGCCCAGGCTGGGTGAGCTTGCCCACATGTCAGGAGAGAGGCCCTGGGTCCTCGGAATCCTTGTGCGTTCATCTGGGTTCCAAGCGAGGCTGTAAACTCCCGGAGGGGAGAGATGGTATCTTGTCTTTCTTGTCTCTTTCTTTCTTTGGTCCTACAGAAATCTCATGTTTAGTAGTAGTACAGTAAATATTTATTGAATAGATGAATGAATCTGATGTTGTCTAAACAGATTTGTAAGGAACGTCGTCTTTTCAGTGAAAACACTATCTATGCCCTGAGCTTCTTAATTATATTCCATCCAACACTTCAGTTGAATAGGAGGGTCCCCCAGCACGTAGCAGCATGTGTGCAGATTAACTCCCCCTGATCAACACATTTGATTCCACCAGTTCACTGATCCTGCAGCCGAGGTTTGCATCCTTCCTTCTCAGTGGCATTTAGACTGCACAGTGTTCTCAACTGGACTCCAAGGACTGTTTTGGGAAAGCAGATTCTGACACATGTTTTCAGTAGATCTTGGCTCCTCTTTATTTGGGGGATTCCACTTCAGATTGCTTCGGAGCAAAGGGTGCACTTGGCAGCCATCACTCTGTCCTCTATGCTTTTCAGACCCTTCTTGCCATTAGCACCCCATGGCTGCTGCCCCCAGGGATGGCCAGTCGGGCCTTGGTGGTGTCTGCAGGTCAGCTCAGGTTTGGGGCAATGATGCTAACCCGGGTCTTCTCAGGGTGCAGAGTCCGCTGCAGATGCTCGGCAGTTCCACTCACGTGTTGAGCATGGTGGTGGAGAGAGCTACTGTGTGGTCTTGATGCACCCTGCCTCCTTTTGTCCTGCTCTTTTTCTCACTGCTGCCATTTGAAAGGTCAGAGTTCATCCCTTTCTACAATACGGCTCCATGCCAGCTTCTGCTAGTGTTTGAGAAGGATATACTTGCACTGTTCAGTATAAATCATGGTTATCTCTGTATTTCTCACTGATACACTCAATTTTTTTCTGTTTAACTACCATTACCTGGAAAATGCAAGGAGTTTTTTCTTTGTTTGCAATGAGTTTTAAACCTTTTTTGGGGGCTGTACTCTGTGGCTTTTGGAGTCTGAGTTCCTCAACTGGGGATCAAACCCTGGGCCCACAGCAGTGAAAGCCCCGAGTCGTAACCATTGGACTGCCAGGAAGTTCCCTTAAAAGGCCTTTTCCAACAAGGATGTTCACAGTGGTATGCAGCCATCGCCCCTGTTTCCAGAACTTCTGCAACATCCCAGACAGGAGGCATCCTTAATGCCACTCCTTCGGCATATCTTCTCAGAGGTTCCTCCTCTGTTTCTAGAACTGGAGGGGTCAGCTCTTTAGACCATAATGTTGCCCAGCCTCCTGCCTAGAAGCTACAGTTTGAGGCCACTTTTTCCTATGGATAATGAACAGTGTTCGTGACTATCCATCAAATGTTTGAAGAGGAGTCACTCAGTAGCCATTTGTCTCTCAGAGAAACGACCCAACTTCTTTAACCTTTCTTTGAACCTTTCATCTTTTTAGTTGACTTCTGCATGATCTCAAGTTTCTTGACAGCCTCTTTAAAAGAGTGCAAAACTGGACATGATGGGAGGTCCCTGGCAGCTGTGGTTAGAACTCTGTGCTTTCGCTGCTGTGGCCCGTGTTCAGTCCCTGGTTGGAGAACTAAGATACCCCAAGTTGTGTGGTTCAGCCAAAAACAAACAAAAAGGCTGGACATGATACCACAGTAGGTGCCAAAGCGTGCTGGATGTAGTGGTGACTGTCCCTCAGTACTCTCAGTGTCCGTCAGTCCTTCTGTAGACGTGAATTAGGGAGTGGCACCCTGGGGATGGACTGGACGGTGGTCAGGGCACCGTCAGAGCTAGAGATGACACAGCTGTGACCATGGTGACTGCTGCCTGCCCCGGGAACTCACTTGGCCAGCTGGGACAACATGAGCTCATAGCTTTTAGTGTTGAAATGAGGGTGCTGAGCTCTCTACGTGTTAGATAACAGGAAACCTAGCATCTCCATATAAGATGTCCTGCCACCCCCTGAGTTGTTTATGAGCCTAAGGGGTTGTCTCAGTCCAAAGGGGCCAGGTATCACTGGGAGCAACAGTAGCTACTGCTGCCACCATATTCCCACTTCACCACCATCAGCTTCTTGTACATTCCCAACTGCCTGCCGACTATATAAATTTCCTTTGTCAGAACCAGCCTCAGGGTGGTGGTCCAGTGGCTAAGAATCCGTGCTCCCAGTACAGGGGCCCTGGGTTCAATCCCTTGTCAGGGGACTGGATCCCACATGCCACAACTAAAGATCCCACATGCTTCAGCTAAGACTCGACACAGCCAAATAAATAATAAAATAATAAATATGTTTTTATAAAAACTAGCCTCACTGTATTCCCACTCTCCTGCAACCTTCTAATTCTCTGACCAATGTTAGATAGCATCCATTCAGTCACCCCAGCTAGAAACCTCGGATTTATCTTTCACTGATTCTCCTTCACATCCTCACCCCCATCCCCACATCCAGTGAATCAGCAAGTCTATTTGGTGAACCGTCTTCAGTGTCTCCCTCTCCATTCCCATCCCCCTATCCTGGCCCAGACTGTCACGGCCATCCACAAAGCCTTTAGCAATAACCTCCTAGCTGGTTTCCTCTCCCCATGCTACTTTCACCATAGTGTTGCCAGATTTGTTTTTCTAAGGGAAAGATCTGATTGTTTACCATCCTTATGTTAAACAGAGAGTGAATGTGAAATTATCAGAGCAGGGATGTCGATGGTAGTCCAGTGGCTAAGACTCCATGTTCCCAATGCAGGGGCCCGGGTTCAATCCCTGGTCAGGGAACTAGATCCCATATACCTCAACCAAGAGTTCACATGCCATAACCAAAGATCCTGCCTGCCACTGCCAAGATTTGGTACAGCCAGATAAATAAATAAAAATATTGAAACAAATAACCCGAGCAATAACCCAATATCTCCAGTGCAAAATTATTCTTCCTTAACCTGGCACCTTAATGGGATGACCTCACTGTATGTGTTGATTTCCTCACCTGCCACTTTTCTTAATGAAAAGAAACTTAAACTCCCGGCACACAGACCGCTGTGCAGGAAGAAAGGGGAAAGTGGTACAGCTGTGGCATCTGCCCAGACAGTGAGCTTCTGCCTGCAAGAGTGATGCTCAGGGGCCACCCTCCCCAGCCCCAAGGGAATGGGAGCTGAATAACTTGATTCCTCTTATTCCAGACTTTATGCCTCTAATTCAGTAACGTATTCTTCTTACTGTATTTCTGGTACTTTTTCACTCCATCCTATTAATATTGGTTTGGCCAAAAGATTCATTTGGATTTTTCCCTGTATGTGGTTTGTTTATAACCTTAGTAACACATTTAATTCTTTTTTTTTCTTTTTAAAATTAATTAATTTTTAAAATATAAATTTATTTATTTTAATTGGAGGCTAACTACTTTACAATATTGTATTGATTTTGCCATACATCAACATGAATCCGCCACAGGTGTACATGTGTTCCCCATCCTGAACCCCCCTCCTACCTCCCTCCCATACCATCCCTCTGGGTCATCCCAGTTCACCAGCCCCGAGCATCCTGTATCATTTAATTCTACTAGACTTTACTCTGGTTGTGATACATTTCTTTCATTTACGTAAGGAAGGTGTATGAAATGACTGTTACAGCTCAACACTAGTTAATTTTCAATGCAAAGATATGGTGACTATTTTGAGTCTTTGTGAAAAGAAGGTATATAGAAATGGATATATAATGTTAAGGTACATCATCTCACTCTATCTTTGAGCATTACTGCCTTTTTTCTTTCATTACCCCAAACCATGAATAATTGTATTCTGTGTAATATGTTTTTCTCTCCTGACCAATCATCCTGTATGATGACTTCTGTGTTGCAAGACTGTCTGTTCTGTATTATGCAAATTATTTACGTAAAGGAAAGTAATCTATGTAAAGGAAAGTGAGTCTTGAAATTTAGAAAAGGGTAAAATCCAACCTGTAATCTTTTGTCAGTCTTGTCCAAGGAGTCCAGTTACTAAACATACAAACCATTTTTCATTTAGGATTGTTTTACTATAGTGCAGCCACACATCATGGATCCATGTTTGTAAGATTCCTGTTCATTTTTTCTAAAAAGATCCAGCCCTCTGTGGTTAAACATGAAAAAAGGCATGGTTAGGTTTGGAAAGTGAACAGGTTTCCTTATGGAATTGTTGCTTCTTGTTGTTGTTGTTTGTTTTTGTTTTTTGCCCGTATTGCATAGCCTGTGGGATCTCAGTTTCTCAATCAGGAATTGAAACATTCTTGGCAGTCAAAGTGTGGAGTCCTAACCACTGGGCAACCAGGGAATTCCCTGGAATCATGCTTCTTTAGAGCTTCTTTTTCCTGGCATTTATACATGGAGAGGACATCAACTTAATTAGAACTGGAAAGACAAAGAGGTCAACTAGTGCTTCAAATCTCAATATCTTAATTTATCTCACTCTTTTTTTTTTGAGTCAGAGAACGTGGCTTCACTGTAGCAATCAAAATAAGCCCACTCTTTCTGAGAAGGACATACGTGACTTTTAGAGCTGTTTGGTGCCCTGTGAACATCTTGGTAATGGGAAAAACCTACATCCCTCTTCGACTGCTCCCCCTGGGTTATGCCAAGCATGGTCTGGTTCAGAATTCGTTTTTACGATTCAGGAAGCTGAAGCCTGAAAATAGCGGGTGGCTCATCTTGTATCAAGTAGCAAGTCAGTACAGTTGGAAAGTGAGTCCAGGTCTGGGGAGCCCCAGCCCCGGCCTATCCCCTGACCCACCCCCACAGCATCCGTGGTCCAAGCCTGCAAGCTTCACCCTCTCCATCCCAGTATGTGCAGGCTGTTTAGCTTTCTCTGTCGTCCCCACTTTTAGTCTTCAGGTCTCCCTCCTATCCTCTGCTGCACCCCTCCTGAATTTGTGAGGACTCAATTCCCCTCTCTCTGCAGAGTGCATCATCCCCACCCCCCCGATCCCCCGCCCCTTGTGTGTGTGGGAGAGAGACAGAGCTCAAGAGAGAGAGATTTGGTCCTAGGGCCTCCTCCCCAGGGTGTGGTGTGGTCAGGGCTGCTCCTGACTTCTCTGGCTAAAGGAAGGACAGTCATCCCGCTGCCCTCTGGGGACACCCAGCCTGTCACCTCTAAGAGACTGCCCCGCACCCAGCCCGTTTCCAGCCTTCCCCACATCTCTCAGCTTTCCTTGACTCCAGCAATTATTACACTTAGCTGTCTCTGTCCTCTCGGCTGTCCCGCAGTTGGATAGACTGTGAGCCCTCTCCTTAGAAAGTCAGCCAGCTCTGCTACCTGCCTTCACGGCCCCCTGTTTTTCTTCCTCCTCAGTCCCAGGTCCTAATCTGTTGTCATGGTTTGCCTCTTGTTTTGATTTTGTAAGAAATGTTTCTAAGTGTCAGCCCACAGCCAGGATCTCCTTCTTTCTTCTGCAATCCTGGTTGCCTCCTGAAAGTATCAAGTGTGCAGAATTCACACTGTACTTTCAGTCTTGTAAGTTTCAGAGCTGTAGGTTCTGGGACTGTGAAACTAAGCTCATGACAAAGCAACTTTGATCTGAGAAAGTTCCAGGATCCTCATGACCTTTTTTCCCTCTTTCTGAAGACAGCACTTTATCATAGGATTCAGTCACTGGAGCAGAAGTGGAACCTTTGAAAAGAGAGTGGCCCTTTGGCTGTGATGCGTCAGGGTTCATGTGGGGAGTAAGGTGGCACCGATCCAGGCCCCAGGCAGCGTGCCCGCCTCTGCCTGGCTTGGCTGGTGTGGTTCTTGCCGGGGCCCTGGGAGGGAGGGGAGTGGCAGCCACCAGCCAGTGTCAACCGAGATCAGCACGCTGCAGCCTGGATGCGTGTGTGACGTCCCTGGTCCAGAGTAGAAGCCCTGCAGGAAAGAAGCTCCTTCCTGCCTAAACTGCTGTTAGTCACCCCGGGAAAGGGCGGGTTTGGATGCTGAAAGTAACAGCAGCCACGCTGGCTTATAGATTTATCTCTCAGAATTCCTCTGGGACCTCTTCCAGACACACCCTGTTCCCCAGACATCCTGAGAAAGTTGTAAATGCTGGCTCCGCATTTCTTCAGTTGTGCTTGGTCATTCTTTCTCATAAAAATCTGGAACAGATTTATTGTTTCTGTATTGTCATTTTTACAGGTGTTTGAAATGAAAAGAGTTTTATGACAAAGTAAAATATTTCTCCTCTCAACACAGAGCATATGCCAACACAGAGCAGTATTGTAAATTTGGAAATCTGTATTAATTCTGCATTTGTTCATGTTAGATATTAAAGACAATTAATACTTTTGTTACCATTTTAAAAATTGAAGATACTAACTTCTAACTTCACAGCATAAAAATAGAAAAGTTTCTTTACATTCAGTTTTGTTACTATTGTTAAGTTTGCTGAATCGTGTCCGACTCTCTGTGACCCTGAGGACTTTTTCAGGCAAGAATAATGGAGTGGGTTGCCATTTCCTTCTCCATTACATTCAGTTATGTATTTGTATATTAATAAGCTAAATATCTAACTAGACAATGTAAAATACCTACATTCATTGTGCAGTTACCAGTGTGATAGAGAAATCTGGCTAATATGATGCTGAGGGTATAACAACATAATTATATTAAATGTACTCAGGACTTCCCTGGTGGTCCAGTAGTTAAGGTTCTGAGTTCCCAATGTAGGGTGCATGGGTTTGATCCCTGGTCAGGAACTAAGATCCCACATGCTACACAGACGTGGCCATAAATTAAAAATAAATAAGTAAATGTGCTAGATTTTTTCGTAATAGATGCTTTCTGCGGGGCTTTTCCTTTCTTCATAGTTTAAATTTCAAGCATTTAGTAGAGTGACTGTATGAGTGTGTACCGTGGCATTAGACTTTTATTTTAAAACCCAGATTAGAGAAAAAAGAAAAGACTACTTCCCTTAACCTTTGTAAAGTTACTGGCTGATGCCAAGCTAAGAAGATAGTATGTTTGCAGAGGGCTTCCTCTGTGGCTCAGCAGTATGGAGCCCAGCCGCCAGTGCAGGAGGTCAGGGTTCAACCTTGTGTTGGGAAGATTCCCTGGAGACGAGAATGGGAACCCACTCCAGTACTCTTGCCTGGAGAATTCCATGGACAGAGGAGCCTGGTGGGCTACAATCCATGAGGTCACAAAGAGGTGGACACGACTAAGAGGCTGAGCAAGCATGCACACATGTATGAAATAGCCCTTAATAGATCTAGATCTAATAGATCCTTTAACGATATTATTTATAGAAAATATTTTATATTTGTATAATTTCAGAGTCATCTTTAAGTAATATTTATTAAGCACCTTCGGTGCAATACAGATACCTTGGTTCAAAAAAAAAAAATCCTCTGAGGAAAGAAGATTCTTAACAGAGAAGATTGCATCTGGAGTCAGTCATCCTGCCCCGATTCCAAAGAAGGAATGGGGTGGGGGGTGCCTCGTTTAGTTTTTTCTGGTAGTGGATCATTTTTTCTCTCACTAATTCACAGTGCTATCTCTGGCCCTGTGTCCATTAGGAGATGAGAGCATGGAAATTAAAAAGCAAATCACAGGAATGAGAAGACTACTGAATGACAGCGCTGGGAGGAGGTATCAGCGTGTGGGCAAGGAGGGGGAGAAACTTAAAGAGGAGCCCCAGGATTTGGATGTGATCTGGCCTCAGCGCTCGAACTCTGCAGACGCCCCTCCGAACCTCCACCCGTCTTCCCGGGGCGCGTGGAACGAGCTGCCACCCCAGAGCGGGCAGTTCTCAGGGCATATGGCACCCGCTCCAGAACCTTCCAGAGCCAGCCCCACACTGCTGGGAGCTCCAATGGTATGGCCCTCATCAGACGCTCACAGTCATCCCAATATGTTTTCTGTCTATGAACATTCAGTACGTTCTTTGAGTTCTATATAGTAAACCCTCCTTTAATCACGTACCTTAATTGAGTTATTTTAAAAGACAGGGAAGACATAAAGGAAAAAGAGTATAAAAAAATCTAGACTTGAGATGCAGGAAAAACTAGGGGTTCTCTATTAGAAGAGATAGTTTCTCGATAGACACTTTAGCTCTTTAAGAAGTCAAAGCCATCACTGGCTGAGATATGGATATTATTGTCACAAACAACTGAACATTAGGGCAGAAAGAGCTCCACTGTGTCATTAAAAGAGGCTTCCTGGTCACATGGTGCATTATTAACACATTCCCTTGCTAAGTCCTGGGCTTTCTTCATTACAGGATGAGTCACTTAAAGGGAGGACTGATGACCCCGCCAGTCAAGTGACACCTTGACTTTAACCTCCCCTTCAAGCTCCCGAACCAAATGATCCATATTTTATAACTTGCTTCATTCAGGTTGACAATTATTCCTTTAAAGTAAAATTCTCTTAATTTAAATTCCTAGTGGGTTTTTTAAAATTAATTGCAGTACAGTTGATTTATAGTGTTGTGTTAGTTTCAGGTGTACAGCAACGGGAATCAGCGATACACTTAAATATATCCACTCTTTCTTAGATTCTTTTCCCATGTAGGTCACCATAGAATATTGAGTAGAGTTCCCTGTGCTATTCAGTAGGTTCTTATTAGTTATCTATTTTAAATTCCTAATTGTTAAGGGGAAAAAAACTCAAATGGCAATTTTTTTTTTCCCAAAGCATAAGGAAAAACTTGATTTCTCCATTCATGTTAATTTTCCCTCCAGTAACAATGACTGTTATTCATGTTATAAATTACATACAGATGTGCAGATCTGTAGTTTTAACAAAGGAAATGAGAAGAAAGGAAGATCGCATTTCTAGTTTCTTTAAAAAGTTAACGATTTTCCCCCCTGTTCATTATCCTTCAAGAAAAAGACAACTATTGTGAGTTTTTTTTTTTTTAAGCACAGTTTGTGATAACCAGTTCAAAGGTATAAAAAGCCATCAGTAGCCACTGCTGAAGAGAGAGGGAGGGACCCCAAGAAATGTATGGGTGTCTTCTGTCTCTCTGAATATTACATAAGCCAATATCAGATTCTCAGGCTGGCGTGCTTCCAGGTTAGAAGGAGATGGGTCTTTAAAGAGTCCTCCTTAAAAATAAAAAGGTAGTTCTCTTTAAAATTAGAAAATGATTTATAACAAGCTGAAAAGGATTAGTTTTGTCTTCTAAAATGATATAGACTTGGAATAGTGACTAGGAATAGTCACAAAGTCCTCCTAAGGACTACTGCCATGGGAGAAATGACTAGAGAAATAAAATGGCCTCAGGTATCTGTGAAGCTAATAAGCGCCCCCATAAGTATTGGGTGAATAGTGTTCTGTTTTCCAGGCCCCAACAAGGATGGTGAATTTACTTTGAAAAATATTAGTAATGGTCAGAGTTACAAACCTAAATTCCCCCATATTTGTTTTAAAATACTTCTGTGTTAATGGCGTATTGTCGATTGGAATACATTTGGTATCTCATTGGAGTTTTAATTTAATCATTTGTAGTTTTAAAGTTGTAACATCTCATTTTGCTACAACTCTGAATGTAAATAATTGTGCTGCTCCACACATTAAATATTCCATGGTTTTGCTGTGGTGAAACTTTCAATAATTAATATTCTCAAGAATGCATATTGCAGGTTTTGCTGTGATGAAACTTTCAATAATTAATATTTGCAAAGAATGCATATTGCAGGATGTAAATTACATTTAATATATAGTAAAGAATATAGCTGGACCAAAACTGTAGAACTTCCCTCTTCCACCTATGAAAAAACCCGAGTGAGAGCCGTCTCTTATCCTGATTGCCTTTAAAGGAACTTGGATACTGAGGCCAGGGGTACTGTACTGCAAGCATGCTTTTCCAAATGTCCTATTTTATTCTAGAATAACAGGAAGATATTTGTTTACATGTAAGGAAAACAGAGTAGGACAATTGTATGACATATTAAACAGTGGAAAGGGTTTCCCTGATAGCTCAGCTGGTAAAGAATCCGCCTGCAATGCAGGAGACCCTGGTTTGATTCCTGGGTCGGGGAGATCCACTGGAAAAGGGATAGGCTACCCACTTCAGTATTCCTGAGCTTCCCTTGTGGCTCAGCTGGTAAAGAATCCGCCTGCAACGCAGGAGACCCTGGTTTGATTCCTGGGTTGGGAAGACCCCCTGGAGAAGGGAAAGGCTACCCACTCCAGTATTCTGGCCTGGAGAATTCCATGGACTGTATAGTTCATGGGGTCGCAAAGAGCTGGACACAACTGAGTGACTTTCACTTTCCAACAGTGAAAACGAGACTAAAATGAAACTGAAGAACTGGGAATGGATGATGTCGAAGGGCACTGTTTTATGAAGCTGGAGAAAAGCCAACACACCAGCAGCCTCTGACCCCTTAAATTCACATGGACCCTCCCAAGACCCTGCTGCCCCCACTTCCCCCCACCCAGACATACCACACCCAGCACAAAAGCAGTGTGTTGACAGTTCTTAATTTTTGGAATCACATGGTTAATGCTAAAACTATCTTTTAAATAGTTAGATACATTTAACTCTTAGTATAAACTCTCAGGACCTGTACAGCTACCCAGTTTGTTTGGTTTTAGATAAAGGCTATTCACAGAGCTAGTTTTTTGTGCAAAATGGCACAAGTGTGTTCTGAGTAAATGTTTTCTGTATCGTTATCTGAGATGAACTGGGGTGACAGTGTTGGGGGGGGTGCTGTGACAGCAAACTGTGCGTGTCCGTTCACATAGGCTCCGCCACCCTGTGACACGCCACACGCCTGGCAGTAGAGAAAGCTGGACGGTTAGCTAAAGTCAGACCCCAGCAGGCTGTGAAAATCACCAGGCACCTTTTTTATTCCCCTCTTTATAATCTTGCCGTTGCTTGGCGGCCATCATTCTCTCTTTGCGTGCTCAGGAGAACTTCCAGTGGTGAATTCATCAAGTGGATCCAACTGCTGCACTTGTAACTGCCAGTCGACGCTGCAGGCCATCCTCCAGGAGCTCAAGACCATGCGGAAACTGATGCAGATTCAGGCAGGTACGCAGATCTGGCCTCAGAGCGAGGATCTTCAGGGGGGATGTTCATTGTGCTTTGATTACGCTGTGCCTCCTACCTTGCTGTCTCACCAGCAAGGTTACCTTTATATATATATATTAAAAAAATATCTATATATATATAATTTATTTAAAAAAATTTTTATGGAAGTATAGTTGATGGGGTACTTCTTCAAGCATCCGTTTTTCTCTGCTTTTTCCAGAGCCCACCTTCCTGTTAGCCAGTCTCACAAATGCTTTCTGGCTGGTACGCTCAGTCCTTCTGTACATGTGCTTCGGGTACTTCACAAATGTCAGCTAATTAAACTCTGGAACAATTACACCCGAAGGTGGGCAGGGCCCTTCAGCTCATGTCCCTGATGTAAATTGACAAGGAGGTTCGTGATGGGGAAGGAGGTGAGAATGGCTCATCTTCCCTCCTGAGGGGCTCGGCTTGGGGGGGCTCTGTGCATCTTCTGCACAAGCCCACCCTGCCTCCCACCCTGGGCTCCCTGTGACAGGTGAGGAGCCAGGCAGCTCTGTGCACACGGAGGAGCCCTTAGGGAGCCTGGGCTCCGCTGGTAAAGGTTCCGGAGTATCAGGCTCTGCTTGTGGCCTTTCTCCCCAACATTCAGGTCAGAGAGGCTCCGAGACACCTCTGGGTTTGTCCTTTTACTTACACGATGCTTTTGTTGTCGCTGCTGTTCTCGCTCCTGTTAGACAAGTTGAGGAGCAGAAGAGCAGTGAATTTGCATTTTAGGGTCAGAGTCCCAGTCTCCCCCGTCTTGGCCTGGGTGACTTCTCTGAACCTCAGATTCCTCATCTGTAACTAGAGTATTAATATCTAACTCACAGGGTTGTTTTGAAAATAGAAGAGAGAGTAAATGCAAGTGAACTCGGTAAAGCATGATCTGAGCCTCAGCTATTTTGTGAGTGTTGTTATGAAGACCTGGAGCATTTCTTAGAAGTCTGGAAGTCTAGGTCCTTATTATAGTGGCTGTGATTTCTAGTCTCCAAAATTAGGCGAGAAAAAGCTTTTTTTGTCATAAGGGAGCCTCACCTGCTGCAGTCCATGGGGTCCCAAAGGGTCAGACACAGCTTAGCGACTGAACAACAGCAACAGAAAATAATAAATCATTTCATTAAGCTTTCCACTTCATCAGGGAAAACTACTCCTTAAGCTGGAAAGTGGCCCAGTCATATATAACTAACTTCCCCCCTTTCCACTGTAAAGGTATTCAGACAGCTCAGAAATCGTCCTTGGTGCCATTTAGTTAATTCTAGTAAAATTTTATATTCAGTGATGTGATTTGATGCTTAAAAATCTTAAACATATCAGTCACCCAAGATCACATGCAAGTAAAATGAGCAAAAGGTTTTCTGAGAAGCAACATCTAATTTTATGAACTGGATTTAGTCTTATCCCAAGGGAAAAAATAAAAGCATTTTGGTCAGGCCAGTAAGCGTTTAACTCACCTTGTTCCACAAGGATAATCTGTGTTCTTATTAACCCAGCAGAGGCTAACATCTCCTAAATAAGGAGCTTAGAAAGAAAGGTTACTTCATTCTGTACAGATTTCTTTCCTCAGAGGAAGAATTTGTTAGCACTTAAGAAAATATGCGTATGAAATAGTAATGATTTATTTTGTTACTTAAGCTCCTTATGCCCAAAATGGCAAACTACAAATTGCAACCATTTAAATCCTTGACTGAAGCCTTTTGAGAATCTATTAAGTAAATGCCACTGTGTCTCCCTGTTTCCTTTTATGAACCTTTGCAGATTAGGGCAGTAAACGACCCCAGAGCTATCAGGGATCCCAAAGGATAAACTGAATAAATTAGTCTCCTTTAATTTTCTTAAACTGAAGAATATGTGTTGAGTGAGTAGATTGACTTTTAAGTTTATTACCTATAAAATGTAGATTTACCTTCTACTTAGAAAGTTTCACTTTTACTTCAGGGAGAAGGCAAGGAATAAGATCAAGCGATAAGATCTGATTCGAAAGAACACAGCTCTGTCCAGATTTGCAGAAGGAGAAGAAAATCTCAGATCCTGTGTTCTTTAAACTCAAAACATTTTCACTTTTAATTTTGGAAAGTGAGGCTTGGTGAGGCTGGAGTCCTAGATCACTGATAACTGCTTCAGTTGTCTAACTTTCCAAATGGAGACCTAGCCTCAGCTGAAAATTTCAGACCTAACAGAGAAAAGTTCCAGTCCGGCTTATATATTGGGGATCACTGGAGGAGCTTTTAAAAAATCCCGATACCCAGGCATCTCCCTGGGAAATTCCAGTTCCAGTTTGTTTGGATTGAGGCTGAGGCACTGGCTTTCTTTCTTTTTTTTTTTTTTCAAGGGTGAATCCAGTGAGACTAATGTGTAGCTGAGGTTGAGAACCAGTGAGCTAGACTGCTTACTGCATGGGTGATTAAAAAAACTTTGCACTTCTCATTTGCAGTGCAAGTAGTGTTTCTAATACTTATTTATAAATTTCTGTCCAGCTGAGAGATGCAGATATCAAGTGCAGAGTACAAATATTCCCCATTTACAGCTTGATAAGAAATGATCCATATGTGCATGTCAAGATCTTTAGGTTTTCATCTGGCTTATTTTTAGAGCTGTATTTCTGTGAAAAAGCAGCTGTGGTCATAGTTTTAAAAACCATATTAACACATGAAGATTTAAGTAATAATACCATATTTCCCTACTAAACTTTAAATCAGAGTATTTTTAAATGGTTAACAAACACTACATCTTGAAGGGCACCTCTGAGAACTGTAATTACCATCCTTGATTCCCTTAAGTATATATTCAACATCAGCACTCAGCTCTCAGTCAGCGCTTCTCGTCTTTGGAACTCAAACCATACCTGGACCTTATTGATTTGTTCTTGTACTGAACTATATTTTTCCTATTTTTCAGCTACATAAAACTGGGTTATGGAGAAACAGGCTGGTCAGAACCCAGTAGCACAGTGTGTGGAGATGGCTGATGTGTGGACAGTATTGGTTTGTGAGACAGGAGTAACTGGACCTGAAATTGACCAGCAACCTAGCCCACACACTTACTGGTCATTCTCAAGTGATGCTTTTGATCAGACTTGCCCAAATGAGCATCGTTACCCAACTTTTGTTGATTTTGGCACCTGTAGGTTGCTGGCTACCAATTAGTTTAATCTCAAGTGGAGTATTCCCAAGATTGGCTTTCCAAAAAACATAAATGTCTACACCTCAATTTAAGTTCTGGGTTTCTTGGTTATACAAAAATGTCATGTGATGCATAAAATCATGCTTCAATGTTTTCCTGTAGCTCATCATCCTTTCCTCCTATCGATTACCCACAAGGTAATCAATTAGCCACCAGGATTTGGAGGAGAGTTTTCTCTTGGGTTTTTTCTGCCTGTAGACCTTTTGAGGCAGCATTTGGTCACACTCAAGTTCAGCGTGAAGTTGATCTTGATGTGCCTCATCCTCCAGTGAACCCATTTCAGCCTCAGCTGATGGAGCAAGAATATTCTCCTAGGTTAGACACACGTGCCTGTACCATATTTTTGTTTGTTGTTCACAGTTGGAACCCAAAACAGACAACAACCCCCAATTTCCCTTATCTGCTCCCAGCGAACTGCCGTCTCACGCAAGAGAAATAAAAAGAAAAAAGTGCCCCCAAAGACTGTGGAACCTCTCACTGTGAAACAGAAGCCCAGTGCATTGGAAGCTGAGAAGAAGGCTACAGGGGCCCCCGAGAATTCCAGTCTCCCCGCGGCTGAGCACCCCTCCCCTGGGGAGAGCCACATTCTAGGATTCGGCATCGTGCTCGAATCACCAGCCTCCGATGTAAGTTGATGTTTTCTAGCTGCTCATGCTAATATGTAACTTTCAGACTCTGTGCCATATTTATACACTTTGCCCTTCACTAGCTCCGCCCAAGAAAACCAGAGAAACTTGCAGAATACACGTGGGAAAGAGGAAAGGAGAACTCTTAATGCTCTCCTTGCCCAGAATTTTCTCTTCTGAAAATCTTAGGCCTTATTTACCTCAGCATGTTTCCATTCTCTCTGAAAGGAGAAGGGTGTTCACTAATTTCGTTAACATTTGTAATTTCGAAGCGGCCGTTTTCAATTTCCTCAGCATAGAGAGCTAAAAGAATGTAATTAAATCCTTTGTAGATGGACATAAATGAGCAGAACCCTACAGATAAGGTCACACCTTTCTAGAAACACAAACTAATAATAAAAAAAGAGCAGTGCTCACACTAATTCTCTTTTATAGATGCAAGGATGCAAGCCACACTGCTAATTAGGTTGCAGTGCCGTGCCATTGAGTCTGTGTAATGATAGGTTAACACTCTGCAAAGGTTTTTCTATTTTAATATCATAGCTCGAAGGTCGTCACAGCCCAAGATACTGGATGACATCTAAGACAACCGTCTGACTTACCATTTTAGAGTCACACGGCCATAAACGAACTTAGCGATGTGTTCTGTCGGCCACAGCGAACTTGCCTTAGTGTCTGAGTACGCTGATGCTGTGAACCCCAACTTGCTGGGAGAATTCCTAAAATAAACCAGAACGAGTGGGCTATTATTACCAGATGGCATAGGATGAGAACCCTGCTGCGAACTCCCACAGGCCTATATAGGATGCAAGTGTGGTCCTACTCTTCAACTTTAAATAAGAAATACATTGCTATTTTGAAACAGCGTTCCTTTCACATTGGAGAAAGACAAGCTGCTAGCTTGGGTCTTTAATAAAGGGAGGCAACGAAAATGATCGTCTCGTGACTTTATTAGACTAGAACATCACTTGAACTTTTATCCCCTCCTTGATGAGAATTATTCATGTTTGTTTTTTATCCACGAACACACGCACGATTGTTAAGAAGTCCTTCCAGACTAAAAACTTAGCCTTAGAAAGTCATTAATGGTGACAGCCTTCCACCCTGGACTAGCTGGTTCATTTCATCCTATCCGGTTGTTATTGTAGCTGAGGCCCTAGGTTCAAAACCCATGCCAATCACACATTTGAAAGCAGAGGCAGATGATACCCCAGCACAAAGTACATTCAGCCTGAAGCAGCTTTCACAATACTTTTATATTTTTCTTGAATTATTTAGAGCCTTCTTTCCTGTGATAGGCATTAGTGTATCAGGAGCAATCACTGGAGTTGTGAAAATCATAATCTAAATGAGTCAATCTCATGCTAATCACTGAACTTCCTCCTTTTTAAAATTTTTAAGCTCTAAACATACTTCAGAGATAAATTGAGAAAGATCTGATAAAGGCTATATGTACATTAGTGAAATAGAACTTTCCTTTACCAATATCAGAATGCAAAAAAAATAATTTGCTTTTTATTCATGATGAGTTTTGCTAAGAACTATTAAATTTAATAAAGTACATTCAGAATTGTTCATGAAGACTCAGGGGCTGACTATCTTTGATAGAAGAATAATATGCTTCTTAAAAAAAACCCCAAAATTGTATATAGATGTTATATTTATGTTATCCAGCTGCTTTGCCCTTTGAGTCATCTATTGAATGGAAACTAACTGCCCTTAGAGAACCACACAGTGAGTCCCATCACTGGAAGCTGTCCTTAGAGAGTCTTGCTGGCATGGATGAGGCTGGCCTCTTAGGTAGTGGGTACATCAGTGCTAAAGGTGTCTCAATTTAGATGCCCTTCTCGCTTATATTATTCCTTAGCCATGAACCTTTTACACTTTTGTGGAAGTCCAGAGGAGAAAATAGAAAATAGATACTAATCTTATAGGAATTCTTCTATAAAACTGATTGGAGAAAAAGTAATAAAGCAGGATTATATGTAAGTAGATGGGCATTATGAATCTGAAGACAGGCTCTGAAAGTACCCAGTGTTGGGGAGATTAGGTCCAGAACTGTAGGAGTGGGCATGTGGGCCAGTGTGGCTGGAGCAGCCTTGTGGCTGCGCTGGTAGCACATGGCCACGTGAACGTGGGCTCAGCAGTGTATCAGACAGTGAAAGCCCCCACGTGTTAACCGAGGCCCTTGGCTTTTTTATCTTGTGGGCACTAGGGAACCACTGCAGGTTTCAAGTAGAGGAATGGTCATATATCCATATTTAGACAGGAATCTAGAAGTGCCTTGTGGATGACTGATCAACACAGAGAAGAGACCAGAGACCAGCAGACAGATGATTCCAGGCAGCCAGGCAAGAGATGGGTAGAGTCCAGCCATGAGCAGTGAAGGAACAGAGAAGTGAGAGGCGCCCAGGAGGTACCCCCCACAGGGGACCTGGTGCCTTGGGAGAAGCAAGCCCCACATGTCTGTCCTGGAAAATGAGGTTAGTCAGTACTAACTTCCTTAACTGAGACAGAGAAGGCAGGAGCAGGCCTTCATTTCTGGATGGAAAGTAACAGGAGGTTGAGTATCTTCAAAAAGTCCAGTAGATGTTTGAAGCCCAGGAAAAATATTAGAGCTGGAAGCAATGGAAAAAAGGGACACATAAAATTTGTGCCTTTATTGCTTTAAAAAAAAATTTTTTTAAATCAGAATTTTTTTTAAAAAATCATTTATTTATTTATTTTGGCCACACCTTGCAGAGAGTGGGATCTTAGTTCCCTGACCAGGAATGGAACCCATGCCCCCTGCAGTGGAAGCGCAGAGTCTTAACCACTGAACTGCCAGGGATGCTCCTTTATTGCTTTTCAAATTTAAAAAAAAAAAAAAAAAATTACCGTAAATTGTTTAAAGTTCACAGTATATGAAGTTACCTTTTTTATGCTGTGGCTTTTTGCATTGCCCAAATACAAATTTGTGTGTCTGGGCACAAGCAGGAACATGAGGGGCTGTGGATCACTGCAAGGGGACCACCGAGCCCCTGACACCTGATGGGCAGCCCTGCTCAATGCGGAAAAGCAGGGCGTCCTAGCCGCCCTACCCGCAGCAAAGAACCTCAGGCACGCAGGGAACCCTGCCCCAGTGCCTGGCCCAGAAAAGGTGCTCAGCAAACAGCCGCGCATCGCAGCTGCATTAAGCATAACATATGAAATCACCTTATAGAACTTTGGTACTAGGACTTGGCTTTAATTAGAACCGTCTCCTCAGTTTAATGTGATTTTCCCTTCTTCCCCCTTGGCTTCTCAAGGGCAGGAATTAAATTAAAAAATAATAACAATAATATTAGTTGTAGTTGTGTTTGTGTGCTATCCTTTGCCAACTAATTTTTCAAATTTCATCCTTACTCTTTGAGGTATTATTATTATTCTCAATTTATAGATAAGGAAGGACTTCCCTGATGGTCCAGTGGCTAAGACTCCATGCTCCCAATGCCGGGGGCCGAGGTTATATCCCTGGTCAGGGAACAAGATCCCACATGCCCACAACTAAGACCTGGCACAGCCAATAAATACGTTTTTTTAAAAATTGATAGATGAAAAGACTGTGGCATAAAGGGTTAAGTAGCCTGCTCAAGCCCATGCAGTCAGAGGTGGAGTTGGTTCTCAGACCAGGGCTGAGTGCACCCTGTCCACCAATGCTCAACTCAGTGCCTGCTCTAGCCCAGCTCTGGTGTATGACCACCGCTCACTGTCCATGAGGAGAAGAGAAGGGTTAGACTATGGCTCTGTATGCTGGCTAGTTGGTTGGTTTGGGTTATTTATTTATTTGTCCACAGCCTACAGTTTGCAGGATCCTAATTCCGCAGCCAGAGATTGAACCCGTGCCCCCTGCAGAGGAAGCGCAGAGTCCTGACCTCTGGGCTGCCAGGGAAGTCCCCGTGTGTGCTGCTTACTTGGAACGTTCCAGGGGAGACCTTCCTGGTCAAGGGTATAGCTCTGAAATGTCCAGAATGTCTAGTCAGGATGCCCAGGCTAGGAGCCCTGCGTGTAATCCTGACAAAGGTACCCCCCCTCACCTCCCTCAGTTTTCCCTGAGTCAAATGGAAGTAATAGTAGTGACCTCACAGTGTGGGCCAGCTGGAAGAATTAAATGCCATTATCTATGTACAGCACTTAGAATAGTACCTGGTACCTTTTTAAGCACTCAGTAAACACTGGTTCCTTTTTAAACCTTAGCAGGCATGGCTAAGTACCTTTATAGGGATAAATATAACTTTGTTAAGTAAACCTACAGGTATATACACTTGAGCAAATACACATGAACTAATCGTATTTTTGAAAAGAGAGTGGCCCGAAATGGTTCTCTCTGGGGGCAAGATTACTTGACCCGTTTTAAGTTAGTGCATTAAATAAAACTGAAATCTGAACTGCACAGAAGCAAAAACAGAAACCCCAAACCAAATTTCAGATTTAAATACAATATTCAGTTCTTTCTTTAGGAGTTCCGAACCCAGTACTCTATCAGGACTCAGAGAAGACAGGTGTAAATGTTTGACAGTTTTCGTTACCTAGTTGGATTTATTGATTTTTTTTTTCAGGGTATATACACATGGCTTAGGTTTACTTCCTTGTTGTTGTTTCCTGTTTGGCTTATTGATTGGCCTTGATGAAACACTAAGATCAGTTCTTTTATATATTTTAAATATTTTTTTAAAAACATAGAAAATGTTTTTCTATTTTCTGTAGTTACTGTGAATATTTTCCAGTAATCCCAGATTACACAAAAATTATCAGAAGATAAAGCTACATATCCAACAACTTAAGATAATTTTGTTAATGTATGTCATTCTTAAATAATTTAAAATGCATTGGTGCTTTCAACATAAATAGCTACTGAATTCAGAATCTGTTTTCTTAATTTCTTCATAGCCCAATAAGTAACCCACTGGGAACTGGTAAAGCATATCCACCAAGCAAGCAATTTTTTAATTTATTCATTGACACGTTGAAGTTTAAGTCAATGTATGCTTGAGAGTTAAAGTTCTAGTGCAGACTGCCTGGGTTCACAGCCCTGCTTCACCACTTAGCTGGATAATCTTAACAAGTTACCTAATCTCTCTAAACCTTAGTTTTTGCATCTGCAAATTGGGGATCATGAAAGTGACTGCTTCATAGGATGATGAGAATTGAATTAGGAAACCCATGTAATGCAGGATGGACATGCTAATTATTGCACCATTGTCAAGGGCTACTGAAATGAATGAAATAGTCCTCGCCCTTCAAGGACCATATGAGGAAAACACATAAGCAGTAGTCACAGTGTAATAGGATGTAAGCAGAGATGTCCTCTGCCCGGGATGTTAAGGACAGGCTCTCCGAGGTGGCCATTTTCTCCAAAGAGCAGTTTCCATGGAGTTGTGATGAGAGAAATTAGACCACAGTGGTTGAAATCTTATGAAACATTTTGGCTCAAATAGCATGAGCATAAATCAAGCCCAAGTCCACAGAGTCATTAATTTACCACCTGAGAAAGGAAGGCACTGAAATATCTCATTCTGCAGGTGCGTGGGGTCAATTTCAAAGTGTACTGCTTTTCCCTTTTTTTTTTTTAAGTTAATTAAGTTAGTTAGCCACACCTTGCAGCTTGCAGGATCATAGTTTCCCGACCAGGGATTGAACCCTGGGTCGAACCCTGGGTCCTGGGCAGTGAATGCACCAGGTGGGTCCTAACCACTGGACCGCCAGTGAGTGCCCCTCTCTGTTTTCTTTTCTCACTTTAAATTCTACCAACATTTTGTTGAATAAAAAATCAATCAAGGATTGGCCCTTTAATGACTTCCTGGTAATTATCACCCTATTCAACATTCAGTGTACACTAGTCTAAGAGATTATGTACACTTTTTGATACAGCTCCTGCCTGAGCATTTTTTACTCATTACAGAACATCCTTTTTACACAATGGATCCACCCACTCTGCCCCATCAAAGCAGTGGTTCAGGGCTCTGCCATATCCGCCGGTCACACTGTTTTGGGCTGTGACAGCTGAACCAATAAAATCAGGTCTTCCTTTCAATCCGTGGGTTCTTGAGTCTGCCCAGCTCACGGCCATGATCTTGGCATGGCTTAATAAATAGTGACAGTAACACTTGCTAAATCTACCTGGAGCAGACCTGACTTAGAGGGAACATTTTCAGTATTTCTCAAAGAGAAGCAGATCACATTTGCGAGCAAAACAAAATCAGTTATGATAGGGTTTTGGGAGTGTTTTTTTTTTGAATTTCATAAACTAAACTATTTTCCTAGAAGTACATCTAGTGCACTGCTAAATTCTTAAATGAGACTAACGGATCATTGTATATAATAATATTATGAACAGAAGGACTGAATTCACTGTTCTTATAAGTTTTGTTATACGTTTTCAGTTCAAAAGCAGTTAGTGTTACTTGAAAGACTCCTTAACTTTTCATCCATAGTTTTCTTATAGGTTTCAATCTTGAGCCAGTCTGAAACTTAACTAGGTAGCAAGTCAAGTTTACAAACTATTGTGTATAATTAATTAATTGAGATTGAAATCTGGGACTAATGCCCAATATGAATATTCCTGTACTGTTTACTTTAACCTGATGACTATATGTCACTTTTTACATATCTTCCTATAATTTGCAGCCAACAATGCCTTACATAAAATAGCCAGAAATATTGCCTGTGTGATTAATTTGTATGATCTCAAAATTGTTTTATATATTTTTCTTTAGATTATACAGGGGAGTCATACTCAGAGAGACTTAGGGGGAAAATGTTTTTTCTTTTTTGGCCACACCTTGCGTCCTATGGGATCTTAGTTCCCCAACCAGGGGTTGACCCCAGGCCTGTGCAGTAGAAACGCAGACTCTCAACTATTGGACCACCTGGAAAGTCCCTGGGGAAATCTGTTAATTTACCAGGTGTTATGGGATCCCTCAACCAAACTAGATCTTGACCCCACCTACTTCTAATCAAAGGGGGACCACAGTCGAAATGCAACTATGAAGAGAAACAAGATAGTCTACAGGCCTGGGGCCAGGAACATTTTTAAGCATCGTCATGACTACATGTAGTTTTTGCCTCCCAAACTTCACTGGGTATAAGATACAATACTATTGGATAGGAAGATTCAGCACTTGATACATTACTGTGCTAAGTGGCTGAGGTACTGAAAATAGACAAGCCATCCATGGGAATCCAAATTTATAGTGGGCATTCAGACTCCTGACTCTTAAAAAGATGACTCCAAGAGCCGTAAATCCTGTCCCATACTTTGAATGTCATCATTTAAAAATCATATTACTTCAGTAATCAATAGAATCTGTAAATCAGTGTATTAGCTGTCTGTCCTCGCTGGAGTATCAGACAGTAATTCTGTCAAAGGAAGTCTAGCTTTTAAAATGATATTCATTTGGAATAGTGGTGGTTTCTATCACAGCTATCGTCAGTAAGCAGAGGAATCTCACTTAGACTAGACAGTAAACACAAAGAAGAGATGCAAGCATACAATTACAGAGTTTTAACCTGTTTTTAAATGTAAGTACAAAGCTGTGGATCACTACCAGGGCCACTGTGATTATATTTATAAAATGGAGGCGATAAAAAGGTTTCATTGTAAAACTCTGAGATTAATCAACCATCAAATTCTTCGTGCCTTAGGAAGTAAGGCTCCCCACTCCTTTTCTTTTTTTTTTTTTAAGGAATTGGTTTGTGGTTTTGTGACACCTTAGTGCTCACTGACAACCAGCTAAGAAATCTGCTTGGAAGGAAGACTTGAGGAGCAGGGAGGCCAGAGACCAGCCATCTTGGCCCCTGCTGCTGCGCCTGGCTGTTGCCTCCACTAATAAAGCGGACTCCTTTGTAAAGGAGGCATAACTGAGCGAGTTCCTTAATCTGGAGGGAAGTCTTCAAAATTACAACAGTCATCTGGCAGTAGAAAGTAGAGGACAAAGTATTGACAGCTTGTGCATCGGGACAGCATCTCAGAAATCAGAACACTGCTCTGATCCCATAGGGAGTCTCAGCTCCACAGAAACCTCCAGATGCTTTAGTTTTAGGAGTCGGAGCAGATGCCCCAAACAGCAACTGCATGTCTCCGAGATCCTAAAACCTCCAAGGTCCTAATAAAAGGCTCTCCTGCCCCCTCTGCCCACATCCCTTCTCCCCTCACCAGCCAGCTCTAATGGTCCTTACCCCTCTTGAAGCATGAGTCATTCTCCACTCTGCATGAGCGGGGTTTATGTACTTGTTTCACCTAGTGAGCCCGACCTTAAACTCCTTCCACATGGAGGATGCCAAGTAAACACTGATTGAGTCAGAGCCGTGTTCCCTCGGTAGCTTGCTCCCCCAGCCAGCTCGGGCCCTGCGAGGAGAAAGCTGGCGGGCTGGACTGGGGCACAGCCGACTTCCACAGCCACTTCCTTTATGTGGGGATAAAAGACCTTGAAATCAATACTAGTCATTTTGAATGCATTCTTCCATAGTGTTTTGTTCATCCTGAGAAAAATCTATCAGGCGCTAGCCGGGTGTTTGGCACTCTGAATGCGAAAGACAGTACACATTCTGATGAGAAACAAACTCCCAACTAAACAAATGCATCATGAAAAGTGCCAGAAATGTAGTTCATAGAAAACACTGCGCCTGTGAAGAAGAGAGTGGCCAGTCCTGCCTGGTGGGCTAGCCTAGGTCAGTCTCTCAAACCAGGTTCAAGTCCTACACGATGAATCCAAGGGAAGGTACTAGGAGTCTCAGAGGTCAGGTGGCTGCTCTAAACCCCTGCTTGGTGGTTATCGAGCCCAGCAGACATACATGAATGAGAGACCATGGTTCATCTTTCCCTTTTCTCTCTTGCGAATTTAAGAGCTTCTGTACCACCCTCCTAAAGCCCTGAATCTTCAAATAGCTGTGAGTTGCTATTTCTATAAAGTAGACAGGGACTCTTTAAATGGTTTTCAAATGATATAGGAGCATTCAGCCAAAATCTGGTCAGTTCATTTTGCATAAAAGGTCTAAATTAGGCAACCATAGGATGTGCAAAATAAAATTGTGACTGTGGATACAACTTTATCTTAGATTTTGATGTAGGATTCCTTCAATCCTAACATTTCTACATTGAGTCATTCAACAAATGTGCCTTGAGTTGCCGGAGTGTACAGCTTCTGTCCCAGGAGTTGGGGGCCCAGACCCTAGCTCCCATCAGCTTCCTCTGCAGACCATCACCAGCATCAAGGGGCAAAAAGTCAGGGACCCACTCGGCAACACTGTTTTTAGAGTGATATTCACTGCGTATTCAGAGACCAAAAGCCAAATCGGAGAGCAATGCAGAGAAGTGAGATGATTTTCTGGAAAATTCAGTTGAGAATTCCACTTGGGAGGAGGAGCAGGGCCCTAGATGGCCCCCACACAAGCTGAGTCATTTAAGCCTTTCCCCAAGCCTAGGTGGCAACCAGTGGTAAAGAATCCGCCTGCCAATGCAGGAGGTGCAGGAGACTGGAGTTTGATCCCTGGGTCAGGAAGATCTCCTGGAGTAGGAAATGGCAACCTACTCTAGTCTTCTTGCTTAGAAAATTCCATGGATAGGTACAGTCCGCAGGGTCACAAAGGGTTGGGCACGACTCAGTGACTGACCATGAGCCCTGAACCCTTTGCTGTGACCACAGGGCATAGTGCACATAGCTATGCATTTTGAGAAGCAACAGGACAAACAATAATTCCTATTCTCCAGGAGAAAAACAAGACCCAAATCCTCATATATCTCATATGATTTAGAAAATCGAAAGTGGCATCAGGTTAGGCCAAGTTGCAATAAGATATTAAGAATTAGCTTTTATGATATATCTTAAGTGAGATTTCCTGCTGACTTTTTTCAGAAGAAAGTTTACCAATTGCATTTCTTCACCCTAAAGTTACTATTTTAAAGTCATCATGTTCTAATCAGTAGTAAATGACTTAGTAGTTTATGTAATGACTAATTAACTTTTATCCATTTAACAAGAATTTATTTAGTGCCTACTGTGTTCCAGGCCCTGGAGACATAAAGCCTGAGTTCTAGGCATCAGGAAGGGCCACAGTTTAGTCAATAATTATAATATAGTATAATAAATACAATCAGATAAATATGACCATCCTTGATAGTCCAGTGGCTAAGACTCCACACTCCCAATGCAGGGGGCCCAGGTTCGATCCCTGGTGAGGAAACTAGATCCCACATGCCGCATCTAAAAAAATGATTGTGAATAACACAATGAAGATTGAAGATCCTGAGTGCCACAGCTAAGACCTGGCACAGCCAAATAAATGAATGAATAAATAAAAATTTTCCTCCAAGCCTCCTTGGGAAAGAAGGAGCTAAGAAAAGCTTTGAAAAGGAAATGGTATGAGCAGGTTGAAAGATGAAAGGATGGGTTGTAAACATCCATGGCATATACACAGAGAATGTATTATCAGTGTCTGAGCTTATATGGTAGAGTTCAGGTTGAAAGGCCCCTATCAGTCCTCTGACCTGGTATCCCTCAGCCAGGAAATCCCCAGCAGGGAAGCACTGGTACTAGAACACTGTTCTCCCAATGGTGCTCTGGAGTAGAACTTCAGATTTCCCTCCCCAAAGCAGGGGTCAGGGCACCTGCTCAGGATTTTTGTTTATTTTATACATTAGTTGACATAAGTTTTCCTTAGGGTGGGGGAAATAACAGTTCCACAGCTAAAAACCACTGGCCTGGTATAAACAGCATGAGACCTTTGGGGTAGCCCCATGTCCATAAGCAAATGAGATCAAGTTATTTAATGCAAGAGAAAGTGATCTGTAAACTGTAATGCAATTGAATACCTCTAAATTATTTTTTAAGTTATTTTTGTTATGATCTCTTTAGGCCTGAGTTCCTTCCTTTACAAAATGAAGATGTTTCACCCAGAAGTCTCAAGTCCCCTGGGTAGCTCTAGACTTAAATGCTTTGGAAATTATCCAGCTTTTTCTTAACTCTTTCTGAGGATGAGAATGCTTTTTCAGTATATGCCTTTGCACTGTTTTTGACGAGACTTAATACTGGAATTAGAGCATCTTGTTGGTGAATTACAACTAGTCACTGGGTTTGTAAATCGCAAACACTGGCACACAAAGCTGAGGCTGTGTGGTTTTCACGATATATGGCCATTGCAAGAGTTGGTGGTGTTTTTTTTGTTGCACATATGCCCAACGTTGGTAACTTCAAATCTTGCTTTTAATGACATATTTATGTTCTTTTGGTAGCCAGAAGTGCAACTTGCTGAAGGCTTCGATGTGTTTATGCCTAAATCTCAGCTGGACTCTATATTGTCAAACTACACTCGCTCAGGAAGCCTTCTGTTTAGAAAACTGGTGTGTGCATTTTTTGATGACAAGACTTTGGCTAACTCCTTACCCAATGGGAAGAGGAAAAGAGGACTCAATGACAACCGGAAAGGACTAGACCAAAATATTGTGGGTGCAATAAAAGGTTGGTCTGCCTCATTTCATTTTAACGGGGTCTTTGTTAAGCTTTGCCTTCATTCCATAAAGATGCAGCTGAAACCGTAGTCAATGAACTAGAGATGAACTTAACTTGCCGTTGGACATCTGCCCACCGGCAAGGCCTTTGGGTATGAGCTCCTTGACCCTCCGCCCCGAATACCACTAGAACTTGCTGTTTCAAGGTGATGTTAATCTGTTAAAATCAGAATTTAAAAGCCCGTCTGATCTGCTGCAGAACTAAAATTAAGTCGTTCCTTAATTAACTTTGAAAATGAAAGTACGTTTTCCTCTCAGTCATTTCACACTAAGAACTTCCTCAACATAGGATTTCGACTTAGATTTTTAGTTGTCAGAAGGAATACAGCTGTGGTGTCTTTTGCAAGAAGGTAAAACAGTTCTCTCCAAAGTTGAGAAGTTGCTTTACCAGGTCACTGCTTCTAAAGACACCCTAAGTGGAAGTGAACCCACTGTGAAGCCAGACCCTGCTCTGCTCCCTGGGGTTTTGTGACATGAGTCATGCCAGTTACGTGTAGACAAGACCCTGTGTCTCCCTATTCACACCTGTGAAGCTGTGTCTGAATCTCACTGCATTAGTATAGCCAGGTGCATGCATATGTGGATCTTCATTTAATTCCAGTTCCACATCCTGGATGTATTTTTTATTTAACTTTTCCTATTCCTTAATTTTAACTTGTCTTTATTTAGGATTCTGATAAATGTAATTTTAGGTAATAGAAGTATTTCAGTGTGACTTTCAGGAAAAATGTCAATGAACTGGCAAATAAAAAACACAGCCACCATGAACATGAAATTTGGGGTCAAGCCTTAGTCCCTCTAGCATCACTGACTAGAACGTTCCTTCCTGGCTGTGGACTGGGACTGGCACCCAGAAAGCACCCTCAGCCCGCTACTTCGTGGTCCCTGCAAAATGAGTCAATGAACGTAATAGCACTTAGAGTATACTTGGAAACCCATGACTGACTTTTGAAAATAATACAGTTTTTAAATGGAGCTAGCAAGTACCAGGCAGCCTTTGTTCATGGCCAGAAGCACATGAGCCTTCATTAGCAGAAAATTTCTTATTCTCCAACAGTTTTTTCACTTAAAGTGACAGTTGAGTTGTAGTAAATAAGCTACAAAGATATCACAATCGGTGCCACTTCTGAAAAGAATGATTCAGCCTGAAGCGACACTGAAAACAAGATTACAGAATTTGAAAAATAGTCAGTGATGTAACTAGGGCTTGCTGAAGTGAAGAAGGGTCCCGTTTGGATTTAATATGGCTGGGGCTTGTGGAAACATGAAGGTCAAGGCTGATGATGCTTTTCATGCTGCAGCTCTTAAACATGCTACAATGTAGCCAAGAATTGTTTTAATTTTCTTTTTTTTTTTTTTCCAAGGTAGTATATTAACAGTATGAAAGTGTTTGGAAATTAGGGAATCATAAAAGACCACGTTTCATTTTAATGACAGTAGAAGAGTTACCCTAATCATAGATGATAATGAAATATATCATTACATATATCAAACCGATACGTGTTTTATTCTACCATTTTCCATTTAGACTGGACATGATACCATAGCCTGAGAAAGTATATTACAAACAGAAGTAGAAGCACGCCTTAATCTTCTTCACATCTCTCCCCTTTAGCTAGAAATAAAAATGGCAATGAGCCCTCTTCAAACCCTAGTTCATCGTAGAGCAGATTATTCAAGCCAAGGAACTTTAATTTTCCATACACTTTTTTTGTTGAATTAAACCTGGCATTAAAAATTCTTTTAGGACAACAGACAAACACAATAACTTTAAGACAGACGGAAATCCGCCCATAAGGCACCAACAGCCTAAGTCGACAGATGTCACATATTTACTTGTTTGCTTCCAGTGTTGATTCATAGAAACATTTTTATTTTGATTTCTTTTCCTTCTTACAAAAATAACACATGCTTGTTAAAAAAGAGAAATCCAAACCATGAAAAGACACAGAAAGCTGAAAGGCTTCCATCATCCCCCTCTTCAGAGTTATCTGTGTGCATTCCTATAATCTTTGTTCAAACTATGAATGAGGTGTCGGCTTTGTCTCTCTAACGAGAACATTCTGTGTATGCTAATCAGCCAGCATTTTTACCTGATTTTTCTGACAATTTCTTACAAGCACCTTGAGGACAAGCTTTGTCATCTCGTTTTTTTTTTTATTACCTGTTGCACGTCACTGAGAGCTCTTCCCCCATTCGGGTTTCCATAAATACATGCGGGGTGAGTGGACATTAGTTTTTGTTTTTCATGCTGACTTTGCCTTAATCTATTGACGTAGTGGGCCTACTACTAAACATCCATCCTCAGGGCTTCTCACACCTAATTTGGAACAGCTGACATCAGATGTTATGATAAATTGTCACTTGTAATAAAGTGCCAATGAAACCAAAAATATGGAAACAAAAATTGAATGTAAATTTGAATACACTTCTCTTAGTGCCCTAATTTTCTTCTTTTATCATAGACTGACTAAAAATTTATCGACATACATACTACAATATAAAGTGATTTTTGGAAGTAGTTATTCACTGAAGTCCTTTTTTTGTTTTGTCTTGTTTTGGTTATCACTGTGCTGTGTGACTTGCAGCATCTTAGTTCCCTGACCAGGGATTAAACCCTGATCTCCGGCACTGTAAGCGTAATCCTAACCACTGGACCACCAGGGGATTCCCAAAGTTCTTTTAAAAAAAAGAGAAAGAGAGAGAAAATAACAAAATAACATGCATACATGAAAGAAACCCAAGAAATCTAACCAACTCTTAATTTAAGGTCTTACAGAATAATTATACCCAGTTTTTCTTGCTATTATTAGAGCTAAAAAGAAATTTATTTCCCCAACCAAGTCTTTTGAATCTCAGTAATCTGGAAACGTAATAAAATGGTTTCTTTCTTTATAATTATGGCAAGACTACTCATGTACCCCCTGCTGTCTACCACATACTTTGAAAAGATTTTGCAAATATTAAATGTTCTGTCTTTCTTCCTCTGTCCTTTATGGGACAGTTCACCAATACTATATTAATTTGCATAAGTTTTACAACTTAGGGATATACAAAGACCAGTCAATTTTATAAAACCTTCAAAGTAAAAACAATAGTGGGGCTGGATTTTGTTTTGAAGTGATAAGGTTAGTTAAGAATGGGAACAAAGATGAAGGAAAACCTGTGAAATGCTTATAGATAGGTACAGAAATGTGCTGAAAAAATAGAGTTTATTGTAGGATTGTTAACATAGCTCTTTGTAGTGATAATTAATATTCCCCATAGTATAGTACCTGGAAAATAAAATATAAACCTCTTTATAGAGATCATGCTTTCAATGTAGTCTCATCTGTCTTACGGTAGCTAACACTTACTGGTAATTCATTAAAAATTCATTTATAGGTTATGCCTGAGGTGTTGATGATGGAAGGATCCTTAATTAGAAACATCCACCTGAGCACTTTGAATTTAACTCTGGGAAGAAGCAACTTAGGATCTTATTAAGTGGAGTCTTGGGTTTTGGTGCTGAGGAGAGTTTAGTATCCTAGATTTAGTTTGGAAATGATCTTATAGCCAGGATGTAGCACTGAGGTCAAGACTTAGGCAGGCCTTCCTCCCTTCATGCTTTACCTACTGGAAACTACCTAGTTCTTGATGTCTTATGCCAGGAGACCATGCAGGGTGACCTACTGAGAGTTTTGTTAGATATTGACATAATCTTTCATGTCTGAAGGCTCTTCAGAAAGTATAGTTGCAGTAAAGCTCTTTTTAGTGCCTGGGTTATGGTTTTTAATTCAGCTTCATAGTAATTAGTTGAGAGAGTTTTATTATTGAGTTGGCCCAAAAGTTCATTAGGGTTTTTCATGGTCTTAAGTAAAAACCTGAACAAACTTTTGGGCCTACCCAGTACTATCCAACAAACAAGATTCTTGAATCCTCTTGCATTCAAAGCAAATTATGCCTGCTTGTCAATTGCAAGAGCCACTCTACTGCCCTTCGCTCACTCCATGCAGTACACGATGCAGCACAAACTTTGATGCTGCTCTTGGGGGCATCTAGGCTGCCGACCTGCTGGGATGGCCCACAGGGATCCGCGCATCCCCAGCAGGGTGCTGTCCTTGGGTGGTGGTATTTCTGACACTTCATGAGACCCACCCTTTCATAGGCTCTGCTGAACCGACCACCAAAACCTCTCCTTTTATTCCAGCAACTCAAGAGACTACAAGGTCTATATTTGGCATTTTATTTTTTTGAACTTTTTTGGCTGTGCCTCTTGGCAAGTGGGGTCTTAGTTTCCCGACCAGGGATCGAACCTGCACCCCCTGCAATGGAAGTACCGGACTGCCAGGGAAGTCGCTGCCATTTTAGAACTCCTTTATTCTCCACTTTTTTTTCATCACTCATTTCCTTGGATTTATTCCCCAAAAGTGATAGCTGTTTTCTATCTGGTCTCTAATAGACTTTAATATGTTTGGGGGTAGAATCCACATCTGGCTTCTTATTCATTTCTTTTTTTTTTTTTTAATATGTATTTATTTATTTATTTTTGGCTGCGCTGGGTCTTTGTTACTGCAAGGACTTTCTCAAGTTGCCGCTAGCGGGGGATCCTCTTAATTGCAATGCACAGGCTTCTCCTTGTGGTGGCTTCTCCTGTTGCAGAGCGCTGGCTCCAGAGTGCATGGGCTCAGTAGTTGCAGCTCTTGGGCTGTAGAGCACAGGCTCAGTTGAAGGCTGAAACATCGGCTTGCATTCAGATACGCCTGTGATGCTGATGATTTTCATTCCATTTATGGGAAAGGAAGCTGAGGCTGTGAGAAGTTAAGTAAACTTAAAGGAAACAGCTAGTAAGTGGGAAAACCAAGATTGAACCCTAGGCCTCTCCCCAAAGCCATTACTGCATTTCTTCTTTGAGGACTACTGAAAAGAAAGAAAGGTATCTCAACTTTAAATTTTTATCTTAAATTTTAGCATTTTGGATTCTTTATAAATTCCACTGGGAAGGTGGCCATGCTAATGATTTGAAATGACTGGTCAGTTGTGTGGTATTCAGAATGAATTTCTAGATAAGCTTAGCTCTTCTTTGGTTTATTTCCTAGTTTCAAGGGCAGGTCTTCCTTTGAAGACAGTGAGAATCAGTCCCATTGACAGTAGGGAGAAAAATAGAAGCATGATCCTTTCCCTAGGGAAAGAGACACTTTCAGAACATAGAACCACAGAGAAAGAGCGTGCAAGTCCCACTGTGTGTGCGACTTCCAGCACTGTATGTAAATTCAGCTCTAGGTGAAGTGCTTGCCCGCTGGAGCCAGTCAATGAACGGTTTCATTCAAGAATCCTTTTAGTTTCCATGTTACAGCGCTGGAAGTCACAATGCACCTTGAGTGCTCTTTCTCTGTGGTTCTTGTGGTTCTGTATACTGGAAGTGTTCATGTTAATGTTTGGCAGAAACCAACATATTCTGTAAAGGATGAACATAATTTATCCTTCAATTAAAAAGTAAATTACTTTAAAAAAGAATCCTTTTAGAAGATGACTAACCATTGTGGACAGGGAAGCCTGGCATGCTGCAGTCCATGGGGTTGCAAAGAGTCGGACATGACTGAGTGACTGAACTGAACGATTTGTGAATTTATCTGTTCATCGGTCTACGTATCAGATCAGCTTAGAGCAGGACAGGACTGCATACTATATGACGACAAACTCTAAGAGATTATTTAATGACATCACATTCATAACTTGTCTGTGACTACTACCTAGTTGCTGTTATTGGCATTCTTCCTCTTTTTATGGAGGCCCAGCAACACGTGGGTGGTGTTGAACCTTGATCATTCTGCACCTGGAACCCTCTGTGTTCAACCCCTGCCATAGCTGTCTCGTATTTCAAGGTGCATGAGAATTACTGCAGGTATTGGTTCAAAATTCCGATTTCTGGGTCCCCTCCTGGAAATTGGTTCAGTAAGTAGAGGGTAGTCCAGGAATCGGGATTTTGAACAAGCAGCTGCCGATGACTGACGGCGGCTATTTCCAGACCACCCCGTTGACAGAGCTTCCCTGATGACTCAGGCGGAAAAGCGTCTACTTGCAATGTAGAGAGACTCAGGTTCCATCCCTGGGTTGGGAAGATCCCTTGAAGAAGAAAATGGCAACCCATTCCAGTATTGTTGCCTGGAAAATCCAGTGAACAGAGAAGCCTGGCGGGCTGTGGTCCATGGGGTCGCAGAGAGTTGGACACAACTGAGTTACTAACACACACACACTTGGCAGAGCAGCGCCATCGCAGCTCAGGTTGTAATGACTGGTTCCAGTGAGACACCGTCTGTCTGGGCTGCCTGGCCCTCCTGCACATGTCCATCCCCCTCTGTTGCTAAGAGTGCCTCTTTTCTGAAGCCTGCCCCGCATCTCTCCTGGAGCAAATGACAAGATAACCTATGTCCACAGACTGTCTGGGGCTTAACCTGATTTTTCCTGTCATCTGACACAGGGTTCTGGTTTCAGACATACCCTCAGTAGCTCCCCAAGACTCGAGGGATGAACTGCCTCGTTTCCCAAAGTGGAAAAAGGGCATAGCCAGACTCAGCTGGAGACTAGTGTGTAGATCAATAAACACATGTGTAGATGGCTGGGAGGCTCTATTGTCACTACACAGAAAGTCACCTTGTTCTTGGCAAGCATTTGCCCAGACTCCTCCTCAATGGCATATCTGGAGCACTTTGCCACCAATTTCCACACCAAACAGTGTCACACAGAAGATGTAGTCTTGGCCACTTTTCTGATTCTAGTTAAGTCACAAGAACACCCAAACATTTGCAGTGTTTTCATTGACCTCACAAACTTAGAAATCATCAGCAGGCAAGACATTTCTGGTAACAACACTCAGGCTTATTACCGACCCATTGAGAGCTGGCAGAAGGTGCCCTGACCTTCAGGGTGTGCAGTCCCACAGAGCGACAGACCTGTAAATGGTGAGCCGAACCTAGCACCATCTCCAAGACAGGACAGGATGAACGTCAGGTGCCCGTTAGTGATGGAGTGATTGCAAATCCCGGTTCAGAGAAGGGCTCACGGAACAGGTGACATTGGAACTCAACCTTGAAGGATGAGCAGTGTCCTAGATGCAAAGAGAATGGAAAAGGTTAACTTACAGAGTAAGATTAATGAAGCTTCAACACAGTAAGACATTGGCGCCTTTCGCCTCCAGAACAGTTTAAAGTCTGTTCTAAGCGTAGGGCCTTGAGTCCTCGCCAAGCTGTTTACCTTTGAGTGTTTAACTTCATGAATATAAATGCCAACTGCCATGGATGCAAACACAGTTTACCCTCAGGGGTTTTCCACCTGGGCTGTGCTTTTTAATTTTTTTAAGTATTAAGTCTTTATTGAATTTGCTACCATATTGCTTCTGTTTTTTATGTTTTTGTTTTTTGGCCTGGAGGCATGTAGAATCTTAGCTCCCCACCTAAGTGGGAGGGATCGAACCTGCACCCCCTGATTGGGAGGTGAAGTCTTAACCACTGAACTGCCAGAGAAGGCCCTGGGGCTGTGCTTCTTAAAGCTGCCTCAGCCGCATCCCGGACGTAATGAACCAGAAAACTTGGGATTGGGGCCATAGGGAGTAGCCAGATTGTCCCTCATTTGTCACTGGTCATCTGTAAGCTCAGAAAAGGAACCTCCTCCCCTTCCTCAAAGTGACAAGTCGATCTGCATAAGGAGCAAAGGGACACATGGAGACATTTGTTGAGAAGGACATTGTGGCTTTTGTTGATATTGTCTTCACCCCCATTTCATCACAGATGGGAGCCTGCCATGGATTAACTCACAGGAACTCAGTTCTAAGTCCCGGGTACTGAAATCTCACCTAGCCAGCCTTTCAACACCACAGCCGGGGCTGAAGTAAACAGCCTCCGGTTTCTGTCACACAGGCAGGGCCACCACAACATGACTGTGCGTTTTGTGATGTTGCAGGCACCCTTCCCGGGGTGGATGCTGTCGATTTGTTTCTCTCTTATGACAGCTTTCCGGCAGATGCTAGTCGTATGTCCCAAGGGAGAGGTACCTTTCTAACCTCTAGCCACGGCACAGTATGTTGTGGACTAGCCACAGCTCTGGACAGAAGAGGCAGTGTTTTCTGCTTAGCCCACCTCACTATCCTTTAAATCCCTGAATTGCTCATCAGCATCTTCAGGTAATGCCTCGTCTCTGTTTTCCTTCCCATTGCCAGGAAGCGGAATTGGATAATAAGTCCCAAACTAGTCAGATTACATTCCTCGTTGCTTTTCTCTATCGTTGGTGCTAGTGATCTGGCAATTATTTTAATTCATTTCCATGAACAGTTATTGACTGTCTCCTACAAGAGACTCAGCAGACTTCTGAGAGACTTGAGAATTGACATTCGCTTGGACAGCTGCCCCACAGATGTCTATACAGTGATCGTGGGATATTTGCTGTCTCTCTGGTACCAGGGACTGGTGGTCAGCTCACAAAAAACCTAGGATACATGTCAGTTTCCATTAGAAAATGCCTCAAAATCCACGGGTCTTTATTTAAAATTGAACTGAACGCTGTCATGGATTGTGGGTGCCTGGAGGACATCTCCGTATAACAGCAAGCCTGGCTGCAGCTATCTTGGAAGAGAGAGACACTGCCTCTTGGAATTAGTTGGGTTTTTGCACCGACTCTCCCTACAGTCAAGTCTCTGTTACGCTGACTGTGTTTCCAGGGTCATCTTTCTTCCTTCTGGCACTTGGTTTGATTGTGATGCTTCTCCATCATCAGCTCCTGGTATTTCTCAGAACCATATCACCCCCTTGGCAGCCCTTTGCTTTTGATCCCAGAGCCCATCCAGCAGGCCTTATGTTACGTACAGGAGTCCCCACATCTCTCCATCACCACCCGTCCCGCATGGAAGCAGCTTAGCCACCTACAACTAAGTAGGGGAAAATCTTAATTAGAAATGTGAATGGGAGCCGGGTGCTAAGGAGACAGGTGACAGCAGGAACCAAGACATGCAGGCCATCTAGCCATCCAGCCTAACCATTGGAAGATGTGGGGACCTGTCCTGGCCTCTTTCTAGAGTCAGGGCTGGGCCTTCTTACCCAAGCATGCATCACCTGAAAGGTGGCTTGAGCTTTCTTACACTAACATTCTCTGGCAGGAATTTTTTCTTTTTTTTTGGCTGTACCACTTGGCATGCAGGATCTTAGTTCCCCAACCAGGCATCAAAGCCACAATCCCTACAGTGGAAGCACAGAGTCTTAACCACTGGACCACGGACACATCATTATTGACAGCAGCATCAGCATTCTCCTGGTTTCCAAGTGTGAAGGCTCAGACATCATGAATGCCGTTCTTGTCTTTCTGCCACTGATCCCTGGGTCCGATCACGACCTCGTGCTATCAGTGCTTTCTGCCCTTTCTCTCCCGTTCACTGGTCTTCGCCTCTCTGCCACCATCCTAGTCCAGCTGTCTATCACTTTGACCCTGAAGTTCTGCAGAAATACTTTTAAAATACACTTCCTACCCCTCACTTCTTCATTAGGTTGTACCAATGGTATACTAACAGCCACTTGTAAGATAAGAGTCCATGGCATTTTTCCTACCTCCTCTTTGCCTGTTAAATCAAGTGCAATCTCTGGCCTTTCCCCAGACTCCCCGGAATTTGACCACATTTCCCCCAGGCTCCTACGTGGTGAACCAGCCCAGCACTGACACTGTTCCTTAAGCATCACTTGCTTTTGTCATGGACTTTGAGTCTCTCTATGTTCCCCAGGCTACAGTGCTCTTCTCTCTTTGTAGATAAATCCTGCCCATTATTGGTCCAGCCCAGATCTCATTACCCTGATGGTGAGACTCTCTCTTGGTGCCTGAGCCTCCATCGATTTTTCCTTTCTCTAAACTCTTACAGCACACATTACCTTTATACAGTTTAGCAGTACATCCTAACCCTTAGCTTTGCTACTCATAGTTTAGGTGGAGGATGGCTCTATCATTTATTGCCCAAACTGGAACCCTTTGAGAGTGAAAATGGTGCTGTTAATTGCTTCACTGGGAAAACAGGCACTTTGAACTCTCCAGTGAAAATCAGGGTCTTTGGTCATCCTACTTGTGCTTGGACATCTTATCTTTCCAAGACTATGAACGCCTAGAGGGCAAATCTTACATGAGGGATATTTGCTTTGCGTGTTCCTTGGTATGTGAAATGCAGTTAATGATCAATAAATGCAGGAAGGAAGGAAAGATGGATGGAGGGAATTAGGCAGTCAGTTCATCCTCACTGAAAAAGCTGGTGTCTTAAAAATCAAAACAACTCTACCCCACAGGACGGGAAACCAGGGTAAGCACACAACTTCTCCATGACCAGTTGGAAGAGAGCCAGTGAAATTAGAGAAGGCAGAATTATAAGTTTGAAGAAATAAGAAACAACAGTAACAGACAAATCAGGTGGTATAGAGCAGTTGAGGATGGTATAAATCTTGTCAGTCAAAACCATCAAAGCAATCCTGAATGTAAAGCCTAATTTGTATTCTGTGAAGGCTCTGAAAGAATGAATTATCATTGATATCAAAGAGCAGCCACCACAGTATGCAATATAGGAAGTGCAGTTTTTCCCACTTTCATTCACACCAGAAAGTAATCATCTCCAAAAGGTAAAGTGTAATAATTTCCTCATGGGATTTTGATTTTAAATAAACTCCCAAATTGAATCCCAAAGCAAGCTAACTGTGCCATTTTCTGTCTTTACCATCTCAAGGCTTCTTGATAATGTCAGCATGCTTATCTATCCCTGTGTTTTCTTAGCATCCATCATCACAGCACCTCAGTGGCTCAAAAAGAAAGTACTGAAAGATTGAGAACTTCCTCTTGTCAGTCTCAACATAACTCCCAAATTTCCTTAAGCCGATCTCAAATAGAAGGGAGTTGTTCACCGTTAAGAAAGAAGAGGAAATAGAACCCCAGCTCCGAGGCGTCAGCCCTGTCCTAATGCCCAGCATCTTCACTGCCATGCTCCCTAGCAACATCAGCTACGGGCGGATGGAGGCAGGGATGGGGTGAGTGTGTTGCTCTACTGACCTGATCCCCATGGGCGAGACCTCAGCACCCCTACTGCTCGCACAGCTCGTCATTCTTGTCCTTTCCATCTCGGCCATCTCTGAATTTAGGTGGTGGTGAGGGACAGAGTGGTCCCTGAGCTTCCCAAATATGTTATCACTCATTCTGGTCCTATGGCTATTAACTGGCCAGCAGGTGTGCTCAGGACCTCATGGAATGACTTCAAAAGTTCACAAGCTGAGAATCCTAGCTTTAAAAACCAAGAGGAAAACTCAGCACTCTCCCTTCATTTGTTTCTATAAAGAACAGATACACAGAGAAGCGTCCTGGCAAGCAATGCTTAGCCACTCAGTGGACGTGTGATTTATGCCACTGCCCAACTATTTGAGCTGATGATTCCTGAGCTTTTAAATTTCATTTCACCTGAGGCTCTCAGTTCCTGATCTCCTGATCTATGAAGTAAAGGAGTTATATTATTTCCAGGATGCCTTCCAAGCAGAATTTCATCTATGATCTTGAAAATTTTCCCTTGCCGAAAAAGGGGGTACATAGTGAAACACCATTAGGTCAACGTTTGTTATTAACCAGACCTTAGTATTTAGCAGGTATAATTCATCCCCTTGAAAAACACCCAGCACAGGAAGTGAGCATGTTTCCACGTGCTGCACCACAAGCCAAAGGAAAGTGTTACACTTCTCACTAGTTGTGTTACAGATGAGCCCTACTGAGGGGTTCCTCGTGTGTGTGTGTGTGTGTGTGTGTGTGTGTGTGTGTGTGTGTCCGTGCTCACGCTCAGTCATGTCCAACTGTTTAGGACCCCAAGGACTGTAGTCCACCAGGCTCCACTGTCCATGCGTTGAGTGGGTTACCGTTTCCTCCTCCAGGCGATCTTCCTGACCCAGGGATGGAAACCATGTCTTTGGCATCTCCTGTATTTCAGGAGGGTTCTTTACTGCTGAGCGACCAGGGAAGCCCTTAAGGGCTTTCTTAGATAAAAGTAAATTAAAATTAAATTTGTTTAATATAAGATACCACTAGAGGCACTTCCTCTTAGACACGGACACCACTGTAGCCAAAACCAAATTAAAAAAAAGAGACAAGGGATCTAGTTCTTTTCCTCTGAACTCTTCTCTGGCCTCTGATCTTTGAGAATCGCTGTGATTTCCCCAAGACTGTTCAAACCTCCAAGTCCTACCAGTTTGGGGATGATGAAAGGAGTATCGTGGGATGTAGACTCCCGACTGCTACGTAAGGTCTGGAGACACTACCCTTTTCTGGTGGGGGAAAAAAGTGTAACTTGTCTAATTTTTCAAGTTGCTTCCAGTTCAGAAATCCTGTGGTTCAGTGCTGCTAAGTCTCTTCAGCCGTGTCCAACTCTGCCACCCCATGGACTGTGGCCCATCAGGTTCCTCTGGCCATGGCATCCTCCAGGCAAAAATACTGGAGTGAGTTGCCATTTCCTCCTCCAGGGAATCTTCCTGACCCAGGAATCAAACCCGTGTCTCTTGGCAGGCGGGTTCTTTACCACTCACGCCACCTTCAGTAAATTTGTCAAATTCTCATAATTAAAAAATATGTCCAGAAATCAGTTTTATGGCTACCCAAAGTCTTCTTCATTACAACAGCCACCTAGAAGTTCATGCCCTGTGGAAGGCTCAGCACCAAGGACACAGTATTCCATGGTCGTTGAGGTTAGCTATGACTCTGCTGGGCCAGCTGACTGCCCTGCAGGCTCCTACATATGCAGTTCAGTATGTTATTCTGATCTCATCAGTAAACATGTTATTGTTTGCATGACTGCTTTACCTTAACTTACCTTCTAATCTGAAGACTCCATATTTAGGTGTATTTATTGATACACTTAAGCTCAGTCTTGTTAAATCAAACTCAAAATGAACTCCAGGACTCTGTCTATCAAGAGTGATGACTATTTACTGAAGAATTCTTCCTTCAGTTCTTTTGAGTTGAGTCACAGACCTGAGAAAAAGAGTTTCTCTGATTTATTCTTCCACCAACCATGTACTTATGCTGCCTGTCATGTGCCAGCCACAAACAAGAGAGCTGCGATCTCTGTTCTTGTTGAGTTGATAGTCCAGACAATCACTAGATGGTATGATTTAAAAACCACTGGTTAACCAACTCAGGGAGGCCCTTCCTGAGAAGGTCACACTTCAGCTGAGACCTGCAGGGTGATGGATTCTCACCTTCACCTGTTATTGCTAGCAGGCAAATCACCCAGACTTCTCCTGGGTCTCTTTTATTTATATTTTGGCCTTGCTGCATAGCGTCCAGGATCTTAGTTCCCCGACCAGGGATTGAACTTGTGTTCCCTGTGGTGGAAGCTCAAAGTCTTAATCCTGAACCACCAGAGAAGTCCCTGCTGGCTCTCTTTTACAGAAAGCCTCTGATGCTCATTCCAAGAGAAAGTGTGTGTAAGGCATGATTTTTGAGACCCATCAGCACTGGTAGATCCACGACCTCATCCTAGGAGATGTTGTCTGATATGTTCATAGACTGATCTACAAACAGTGTTTGTCCAAATTAGCAGTAAGTAGTCTTGAGGTCAGAAGTGGAATAATGCATTCCTCTTCATCTTGAGTGTGTTGGAGATATTTTCCAAGATTCCTTTTCTCTCCGTCTTACTACCGAGATTGAAAACAGATGTTAGACTTACTTCATACCCCAGCCTTGCTCCTTAATTTTTTAAGAATCACAATGTTCCTCCACCAGACTCTCTTGCTCTTTCTCCCTCCTGTTCCAGAGTATCATGAAGTTGGTGTGAATCTTCCCTGTTCATTTTTTCCATCTTTACTGCTCAAGTATGTATCCATTCATCACATTTACTATTTTGCAAATTTGTGAGTATACATACATGGCCTTATGTGGTACTTTTTTGCAAGTTTGTGTCCTTTTTCTCAAGTTGATCCATATGAGTCCATTATAAATCTAGTTTATTCCTTTTAATTGCTCACCCCTGTATGAATAAAGCACTTTCTTTCCCGTCTTCTGTTAAGAGACAGTTATGTTGGTCCTCCTTGCTCTTGATTCTGTGTGGAAGGTGGTATGCAGCAGGCAGTGGAACCAAGTCTCAGGGTAGAAGTGTTGTCATCACCACCAAGATTTGTCCAATAGCTCTGTAATGCCAACGGTATCGTTTAGACATCCCCCAGCAATGGATCCAAAATCCCATTTTTCCTTATTTTCACTGACATCTGGTGTTAACAGATTTGACTTTTGTCAGTGTGATGGGTCTCAAGTAGCACCTCGGGGGTGGGTTCCCTGATAAGTAATGAGGTTGAGCATCATTTCATATTTGTTACTATTTGGTTATTTGCCTGTGAACATTCATCCTTCTCCTGTGTTTCCCATCAGGTTGTTGGTTCATCATTGACTTATATGAATTCTTTACTCTGTTTTCAGGTGTTAAAAATATTTTTTTCTTATTTTCCAGCTTGTAGAAACTTCTGACCTTTATCATACCAGAGTTTAGAATTAGCAGTCAGATGAATTACTTTATGCCTAGTGCATTTCTTGTGCCCTTTTTAAGAAGTCCTCCCTGCCCTGATTATGTAATGATATTCTTTTTTTTTTTTTTTCCCCAAACAAAGTTTTCAAGTTTTCTCTTTCATATTCAAGTCTTTTATCCATCTGGAATTTACCTTTGCTATAGAATCTGAGGGAGGGATTGAATGTGTTTTTTTCCTGTGGGTCGTCGGTTATTTAACACCATCCTTTTTTTTTTTTAGTGTGAATTGTAATCTGGCTCTGTGATAGATGAATTGCCCCTTTTCCACGTCTGCCTCTGGTCTTCTATCTGCCTGTGAGCCAGTGCTGCTCGGCCCCCGTCAGTCTGGCACTGCTGTGATTCCTACTATGCCACAGGTCCTGTCCGCTTCCCCCCCTCCCCCTTCCTGTTCTTCCCTCCCACCTTCTGTTTCTTCGGCCTCAGGTGCAGCCTTAGGCCATTCTTTGAATGCTGGTCTGTGTGGCATTGTCTTTCCATCTTTGTTGTGCACGTGTCTTACTTCATCCTTGCTGTACACCCAAGCTGCCTGAGGCTGTGTCCCTTACTTACCAAGGCCACCTGGGGCCCCTAGCTCTGGAGGGGGAGGTGTGATCCCACAGACCTGGGGAGGGGTCTCCCACCCCGAGGAGGGGTCTCCCACCCCATGGCTGCCATCTTTCTGGGTTGTGTGGGTGAAAGTGCCACCAGCGTTCACAGCTGTCACATGTAAGCATTACCTCAGTCAGCTGTGGATTTGTTCCTATGGACAATTCAACGATTGTTCTTTTCCAGAATCTGTGTTTTCATTGTTGTTCAATCACTAAGTCGTGTCCGATTCTTTGCAACCCTATGGACTGCAGCACACCAGCCTTCCTTGTCCTTCACTATTTCCCAGAGCTTGCTGAAACTCATGTCCACTGATTCAGTGATACCATCCAATCATGTCATCCTCTATCACCCCTTTTTCCTCCTGCCCTCAATCTTTGCAAGCATTAGGATCTTTTCCAATGAGTTGGCTCTTCACATCAGGTGGCCAAACTACTGGAGCTTCAGCTTTAGCATCAGTCCTTCCAATGAATATTCAGGATTGTTTTCCTTTAGGATTGACTGGTTTGATCTCCTTGCTGTCCAAGAGACCCTCAAGAGTCTTCTCCAGCTCCACAGTTTGCAAGCATCAGTTCTTCGGTGCTCAGCCTTCTTTATGGTCCAACTCTCACATTCAAACATGACTACTGGAAAAACCATAGCTTTGACTAGATGGACCTTTGTCAACAAAGAGATGTCTCTCCTTTTTAATACGTTGTCTAGGTTTGTCACAGCTTTTCTTCCAAGGAACAAGCGTCTTTTAATTTCATGACTGCTTTAAAAATTAAATAACTTATATGGAAAATAATCCCTATTAGCTGTACCACCTTGCACCAGGTATTTAACCAGTCTGAGCTTTCACCTTGTCATCACAAAAGAAATAGGATCACAATACCTGTGCCACCAGGCTCCTGCCAAGCTTCAGTGAGATAGACAATGCTCAGCACATGAGGAGTTTCAAATCATAGCTTGGAAAGAGGCAAAGGTTGTGGGCTGCGGTGCTGGCTGTCTTATACTCACTTAGGGGGTGGATGTGGGCGCAAGCAGCCTGCAGGGAAACCTAGCATCTTGTCCACCTCTCCTCTGGGTCTGATCCCAAGCTTCCTCACCTTCCTCACTTGCACATCCCCAGGACCCTGCTGCAGACGGTTGTCTTTCACACCCTTAGTCCCCAGCCCCTCACAAGGTCCAGGAGTTTGGCAGATCTAAGGAGGACTCCACTTTCAGTTCTGTTTGATGTAAACCTTGATTTCTGCTCGTTTTTCTGATCAGACGTTTACACCAAGTCTGCCAATCAGAAGTAGGTTCTCAGGGCTGCCTGGAGTTATTCATGGGGAATTTCATAGTGAAATGAAAGCTCCCCAAGCCTTCCTCTGCTTCTTACATTGTCTGTGTGATGCAGGGGCTTTCTTTCAACATCGGTACAGTGCCCTGCTTTTCCCAGTGCAGAGAGCCAGAAAACCCCACATGGAGAGCCCTCTAGAACAAGGGACCCCAACCTCTGGGATCTAAGCCTGATGATCTGAGCTGATGTAATAATAGAAAGAACATGCCCCAAAATGTAAAGTATGTGAATCATCCCAAAGCCATCCCCCCACCCCCTGCCAGGTCCATGGAAAAATTGTCTTCCAAGAAACCGGTCCCGGGGCCAAAAAGGTTGGGGACCACTGCTCTAGAAACCATCACTGAACAGACAGCTGTTTGGGGAACATGGCTGATCCGACCTGTTCTCCCACCACATCCAGACACGCATCACACCACTGTGTTCACTGATGATGACATCAGATGCCGGGTTCCCAGGGAAGGATCCACTCAGCCACCACTAGCTTATTGATTATTGATGCCCAATTAAAGGGCAGGGTTTGAATGAATGCAGGCATCTGAGAAAAGTCTACAGCTCAAACTGAACCTTTGTCTTTTCCCTGGCGACTTCATGCATCTTTGTGCCTTGCAACCTCAGATGATGTTAAGCAGAGTAGGTGCTTCCACAGTTGTATTCAGTTTAACGGTTGGCCTTAATCCACTTGTTCAGATGATTTGGACTTGTGTAAAATCCCTCACTTCCCCTTAATATATTAAACTAGGAGAGAAGGGAAATTTCTTTCCAGGACCTATCGCATTCTAAGGATAAATGCAAATTGTTCTCCTCTGATTCTTAATGACCCACTATTAACATAGTAGGAAGCCCAACGCATTACTGCAATACCTCTTTTCACATCATTACTCCTAATGAAACTGTTAGCAGGGTAATAGCTTGACCTTTAGCAATGGATTCAGATAGCAAAAATATGTTCTGCTTACCCAATACCTATCCACATAGCATATGGGATGTTTTCAGATCAGTCCAACCACAAACCTTTGGCCCCCTTCTCAGGCCTCATCTACCCATGTCACAAGGAATAGGATTTCGTCCTCTGTAGGTAGATTCTAGTTATGTTTATTTTAAGTTTGAGTGTAAGCCAGAAATGAGAATGTCAGTAATATGCTCAGTGGAAATAATTGTTTATAGATGTATTTTTTTCCTGAAAGCCTAATGCTTTGCCTTCAAAGATTTCAGATGCAGACCCAGGAGGCAGAGAGTTCCCTGGTTTCTTGTGATTGAAAGCAGATAAGCTTTTGCTGAAAGGAGAAAAAAAAATAGCCAGCAATTGTTGCCTTTTAAACACCAGCAGAATACTTGAGCTCAGGATGAGATTAGAAAGATCCCCTTGGATGCCACCCACACGTTAGGGGACCTTCCCTCTAATCCTGAACATGCGTCTGCTAGGAATCACTTCGATGTCGGCATAATCCAAGTCTATTTGGTTTATTTCAAATCTTTACTTCCTAATCTGGGCTAATTTGGATGCATGCATTTCCCAGTCTAGGAAGAGAGGGGTTGCTATGGAAATTAATTACATAAATAATATTACGAGGAAGGAGGGAGATGTTTACCTGTAAGATGGTACACTCAATCATTTTGTGGTACAATTTTCTTATAAACTAATAGGGTGCCAAATACAGGTACTTTTTTTCTACTCATTCAAACAAAATTTCAAGAACCTTTCTGCAACTCTGATTAAGAAGTGTCACAATAAGAAATGTCATTGTGGGTATTTGACTATAATAAAACCTTATTACTTTAAATATATGCCATTAAGACTTTCTATTAATTCAGATAGGCCTTGCTTCTCCAATTGGCCTAAATGTCTGAGCTGTTGTATTTACTTCCATCAGAAACAAAAGCAGAAAGTACGTTTGCTTATTCTTCAGATGTTTATGGCACTCTTAGTTGGGGGCACCACAGTAGGTGCTTCTAGGGAGACAAGACACAGGCCCCTGAAGTTGTCTACAGTCTGGTAGAGGAGACGTACAGGCAGCCCCACCCACAGGGTGTTGTCCCCTCTGACTCTCTGCCAGGTGGAGGCTGCTTACTTGCGTGGCCCATGTGCCCTGTGGTTGCAGCCTGTCAATGTTTTCCCTGGACCTTAATTCTGCCTCCTCCTCCTCTCAGTTGGGAGTTAGGATGCAGCCTTTCCATCAGCACCACTCCGCATCGTCCTCTCTCCCCCAGGTCCTGCTGGCATCTGGGAAAACCTCACCATCCACGTGACTGCCTAGAGCTAGTGTCCCGACCTCGTCTGCACTGGCTCTCAGCCTCCACCTCAGCCCTACACCACTGACTGCACATCCTGCTGCCCTTTCTCCCGGCACTTCCTTGCCAACCCCACTGAGATTTCCACTCCCTGGTCTCTTAGATTGTCCCAAGTCTGAGCCATTTTCTGGCTTCACTTGCTTCCTAAATTTGAGTGGAAAGGAAAATGGCTAAAGGAAGCAGTAATTCATTCCGGGGAGAGGAGCGGGCATTTTCACCAACATCTCCAATGCTGTCCTTTATATGCTATACCTTTGCCAAAACTAGCCAGCAAATGCCTAACCCTAGACCAGCCCTCCCATCGCTATCTCCACTCCAGACAAGGAGTTGCCAGGTGCCCTGGAGAAAACGTCTGCCCTGCGGTTGCCACCACAAGCACGCAGCCCTCCTGCTCAGCACCCTGCATCCTCACTGCCTTAAATTCCAGATGTTCCTGCACTCTCCAGGTTCAGTGAGGCATCAGGGGCAGTGATGACCACCTCTGGCCACTTCTAAATCCATCCCTGTCTTCCCCTTCGCTGGGTTCAGAGGAGGAAGTTTTCCTCCTGATTCTGGTTGAGGGTCACCCCTCTCTCTCCAGGATCCCAACCCCCAGTTCCTCTGGTGTATGGTTCCTCTGATTGTTCCCTCCTTCTCTCTGGATCCTACCCACTCCAACAGTGCTACCTGCCTTCCCCCGTCACAGCCTTCCTCCTCCTCTCCTTCCCTGCTCCCACAAACCTGGTGTTTGGAGGGTGCTATCTCTGGTCACCTTCCCCACGTCCTTGCTGGCTGCCAGGGACACTCTCCACACCTCCTTCCTGGCTCTTCTGCACTGGGGACTGTGGGTCTCTCCCCTTTAGTGTATTCACACACTCCAACCTGCACCAGACCATGCTTCCCAGCTGCCTCCTGGACTCTGTGCCTTAGCCTCCCTCAGACCCTAGGGGTTCCTGCTGTTCTGTGCTTGCCCAGCGCTGTGCTGAAACCTCCCTGCCCACTGTGTTTTCTCTTGTCATTTTAACAATCACACACATTTGTGTCCCTGAAGTCTCCATCTTCGGCAGAGACTCCTTCCCTGAACTACAGGCATCTGTTTGAAACAACTGCCAGCCATCCCCCGTGGGGGCTCCACAGATGCCCCAAACTCAGTGTATCCCAAACCGTGCCTAATGCATCTGGCCCATCCCCTCACAATCCCTCTTCCTGGATTTACAAGTCATGTGAGTCTCCAGAAATGGCAGTTTCCCATCTGTTCCATCATCCCTTCTGTCTTTACTAGCACCACCCCGACTCTATGACTATGCACATTCCTCAAAGCCATCCGTGCTCCCTTCGACACATAGCTACCCGGCCCAGGCCACCCTGCATCTCTTCCTGCACCACTGGATTGCAGATGTTTGTACATTCCCCTCAACCCTACCCCACCCCCGCATCCACGGATTTTGCACCTGCAGGTTCAACCAGCTGCCAATCGAAATATTGGGGAAAAAAATCCAGAAAGTTCCAAACAAAACAAACTTGCCAAGTGCAGGCATCTATTTACATAGTATTTGCATTGTATTAGGTAATCTAAATCATCCCTGAGATGATTTAAAGTATATGGGAAGGTATGCATATAATATACATTGTACATATGGGACTTAAGCATCCATGGATTTTGGTACCCATGGGGGTCCTGAAACCCATCCCCCACAGATTCCAGACTGTTTATGACTTTTTCCCCTTCTTTCACATTACTGTTTACTTAGGATAAATTTATAGACATAGGATTACCAATCCAGAGGAATAACAATTTTATATCCCTCATCATATACAGCCATCTTATTTCCCAAAAGGGTTTTGCCAGTTTATACCAGCAGTCAAACTTGCATGTGCCAGGTCAACACAATTTTATTAATATTAGTATTATCTTAATCGCTTATCTAATTTAGTAGGTATAAAGTGTGTTTTGCATCTCAGGGGCTTACATGTTCCTTGAATGTTTTCCATATTGCTTTTTGCTAAGTCTCCTTTGTCCGTTTATCCACAGAGGCTTGAAGTTACACTTTTATTTGGGACAAGCTCTTCCTGTGGTGGTGGATTTCGTGCCACTAGCTCTGCTCATTCAAATGAAAATTTATTTTTTATTCAATAGAAATTGTTTACAGTTAGTTGAATCTGACATTTTCCTCTGTCCTTGCTTTTTAAAAGAAACCTTTGAAACATTAAAACCATCACTATTTTAAACACCAAAGAGGCAGTGTGCTGTGACCGCATGGCAGGCCTTGGCCTTGAGGGGAGCAGGCTGAGCAGTGCTCGGGAGCGCAGTGCGAAGCAGAAGTGCCAGCCCCAGCGCTGGAGCACCGCCGCACGCTGTGCGGCTTCGCTCAGATAATTGTCCTGCTCCCTTGTGTCCTGGCACACAACTCCCAGCGCTTCCTTTGTGCTTCTGGGGAGCTCTTCGCTAGGAGCTGCTAGTTCAGGATGCAGGAAGTTGACTCAGAGTAGGATTGGAGCTTTCACTAAGACCCAGCTGCATTGCTCCACTGAGCGCTGATCCAGTTAGCGGGAATCACCATGAGAACATCATCTCTCTGTGTAATTTTCCATTTGAGTTTTTTTTAAGATATTTTGTTGACGTGGACCGTTTCTAAAGTCTTTATTGAAGCTGTTACAATATTGCTTCTGTTTTGTGTTTTGGTTTTTTGGTCTCGAGGCATGTGGGGTCTTAGCTCTCTGACCAGGGATCGAACCCCACACTTCCTGCATTGGAAATCTTAACCACTGAACCGCCAGGGAAGTCTCCTCCATTTGATTTTGAGTTAACAACAGAAAAGTGAAAGACATTAATACACTTGCAGAATTCTGTCATGGGGCCAGTGGACCCCCTAGGAAGCATATTCTCTGTCCATAAGACACATACACATGGACATGGAGCAATCAGAAAAAGCAGTTTCAGTAGAACTACTTGCATTGATAGCCAGTTTCATTTGGAAGCACAGGATATGGTTTGCAGGATGGGCCCCGCCAAGCTCCATCTTCACCAAAAGCATGTCATGTGGATTTGGAGAATAGCCACTGCAGAAGTGACATCTTTTAGAAAGATACTCTTCCCCCGCCCCTTCTTGAGGTTATGTTCCTATTTCAAATATGCATTCTTTTTTTCAAATGTTTAACAGTATTTCACATTTTCTTTCAGTCTTCACAGAAAAATATTGCACTGCTAATCACGTGGATAAACTTCCTGGCCCAAGAGACTGGGTTCAGATTCTGCAGGATCAAATCAAACTGGCGAGGAGAAGGTTAAAAAGAGGCTCAGGTATGAATAAGCTGCAAGAAAATAATTGCAGAAGCCCTCAACTGAATTCTTAGATGTTGCAAAATACAGTTCTTTACTCTCAGATACTTCATTGTCTTTTGTCTTTTGAAGGAGAAGCTTTTTATAATTTGCCTTGGTTTTGTGTTTTAAAATCTTATTCAAATGATTTTTAAATTCACCCTAAGATTAAACAGTGAAAACTACATCAGGCCATTTATTTTAGCACAAATGAAAAAGATTGCTAATCTCATTGGTAGTTTTGTGTTTGAAACAAGGTCTCTCTTTTGTGATCTGCTTCTGTTACCTATTGTTTTTTTATTTGGATCTGCATAACTTTATAAAAAGTACTAGTTGCTTAAGGTTAAAAAAATAAAATAATAATCATCCTACCAGAAATACCATGTGAAGTAGAAAGGGCTTTTTAAGTAAAATATTGACTTACCTTTTTTTTTTTTCCAATCTGGGCTTGGCTATTCTGGGATAATTCTTTCAGGAAAAGTGAATAGTGGTTGCATTTGCCCATTTAGATTTGGGTATCTGAATTTGCAGTTTCCCCAAATTAGCAATGGGACAGTTTACCAGTGAAAAATCCCTTCAGAGTCATTTTTCTGCCGTTATGTAGTTATTATTAAAAAAAAAAATCCTAACCAAACCTCAGAACCCCTGGCCTTCTAATAGCCTTCTGTGCTTCTGTGGCTGTGATGTGAGAGTTTGGCAGACAGATTTTATTTATTTTTATTGAAATGTAGCTGATTTGCAATGTTGTGCCAATCTCTGCTATACAGAGTGACTCAGCTCTAACTCATACATTCTTTTCCATTATTATTTACCACAGGATATTGAATATAGTTCCCCATGCTGTACAGAAGGACCTTGTTGTGTATCCATTCTAGATATAATAATTTGCATCTACCAACCCCAAACTTCCAGTCCATCCCTCCCCCTCCCCCTTTCTCTCTGGCAACCAGAAGCTTGTTCTCTGTTTCTGTCTCGTGGGTGGGCTCGTTTGTGCCCTATTTTAGAGTCTACATATGAGTGACATCATGTGGCATCTCTCCCTCTGACTTACTTCACTTGGTATGGTCTTCTCCAGCTGCATCCATGTTGCTGCAAATGGCATTATTTCATTTTTTGTGGCTGAGTAATATTCCATTGCCTATGTGTACTGTATGTTTTCCCATCATCTAGGGAGACAGATTTTAGATGCTAGAACGTCACGCTTTGGGATTTAACAGAGATCTGGAGGTCCCATGAGAACAGCAGTACAAACTCAGGAGACTATCTGTAACACAGCCTCTTGGAATTCTCACCATGAGTAGAAGAAACAGTGACCAAGCCTGCTGAGGAGCCCATTACCAGCCCCTGAGCTCTGGGCTCAAGCTCAGAGTCCCCTTGACAGGACACAGAGCACTAAGGGGCCACATGGTTTTCAGTGTGAAAAACCTCATAGTTGGACTTCCCTGGTGGCAGAGTGAATAAGAATCCACCTGCCAATGGAGGGGACACGAGTTCAGTCCCTGGTGCAGGAAGATTCTACATGCCACAGAGCAGCTAAGCCTGTGCACCACAACTACTGAGGCTCTTACACCTAGAGCCCGCGCTCTGCAACAAGAAACCACCACAACGAGAAGCCCTCGCACCAAAACAGAGAATGCCCTGCTGTCCACAACTAGAGAA